>MU188504.1:47328-61666 GCA_016904865.1 Pissodes strobi | reverse complement strand
ATATATATATATATATATATGTTTAAGCGTAGTGTTTCACGGATGGAGAAATGTGAAGAAGTATTTATCCGGGAATACATCCGTTCGTTTTTTTGACTCATGTTTGAGTTTTGCAGACGTTTCGCCAAGGTCTCACTTGGCATTATCAATGCGTTGTCCAGTTGTAGACTGAGGGTTGATGTGATTTTGATGCTTATTTATAGGCCTGTGTCGTAGATTGTAACGAAGCTGATTGGTTGGTATCGTTAGCTCCGCCCCTTCTGCCGTTGCCTGGGATACGGCGCTTGTTGACTGTTCCATTGTGCCGTTGGTTTGATGGTGATTTGTTTTATTTATTATAGTTTTCCAGGTGTTGGACAAGTGCAGGGCATCGTCTCTTTTGTTTAATTGTCCAATTTTCTCGATTTCGATTGCTTCTCGAATTGCTCTAGTTTTATAATTGGTTACATTCGCTATTTGTCTGCAGCTGTCAAAGTCGATTTTGTGGCCTGTCTGATGTTGGTGTTGAAAGAGAGCTGATGTTGTTTGTTTATTTCTGATGGCTAATTTATGCTCTTCTAACCTGGCTGAGATTCTGCGGTTTGTTTGTCCCACATACGCTTTATGGCAAGTTCCACATGCTACGCTGTATACTCCTTGATTCTCCAATTTTATTTTTGGTTTTGGGTTGTTTAGGGTCGTTCCTATGGTCTGATGTGCTTTATATGCGGTAGATATTTGGTATTTTCGGAGAATTCGGCCGATTCTGTCAGAGTGGCACAATAATCGAAATGTGGCTGCATAATAGTTTTGAATACAGTAGCTCTAGCATACAAGGACAAATGCTTACACATTCTTGAAAAAAAGTAGAGCTTTTTTCTTACTTTATTTTTGGTATATTGAAGATTTTTTTCTTAAAGATAAAGTCTGATCTAAAATACACCCAAGATATTTAATTTCACTCACTTGATCTTTTCTTTATTAATTGTTAAATTTATTGTATTAATTTTAATATTCTTTAATTTGTATTTTGTACTAATCAACATTGCTTTAGTTTTACTAACATTTAATACTAATTCATTGTTTAAAAAGAATTTATCTAGGATATCCAAAATGCCTTGCATTTTTTTAGTAACTTCTGCCGCTGTACTACCACTACAAGATACCAATGTATCATCTGCAAAGATATTTAAAAATTCTACTGACTCCAAATAATTAATATCATTTAAGTATATAATAAACAACAAGACCCCCAGTATGCTGCCTTGAGGAATACCTGTATAATTATATGGCCTTGTCGATTCATAATTATCCAAAACAACAAACTGCTGTCTATTAGTAAGGTAATTCCCAAACCACTTCAATGCTATTCCCTCAATACCATAAAACCACAGCTTGGTCAGCAACATGTCTCTATTAATCGTTTCGAATGCTCTTTGAAGGTCTAGAAAAACAGATATTACATATATACCTGCATCAATTTGTTTTTTCCATTTACATATTGCTAACTGAACCGCGCCTTTACAGGAATATCGACTCCGATAGGCTGATTGTTTGTCACAGAACCGGTTATTATCCTCAAAAAATTTTGTGAGGTGTAAGCAAACAGCCTTTTCGATAATTTTTTCCAAACATGGCATTGAATTTGTAGGTCTAAACTTAGAAGCACTATTTGCATTAGAAACCTCCTAATCCTACCTATATCGGAGTAATACTGCTAACCTTCAGCTCCGCTGGCAAGTCACCATACTGCAAAGACACATTAATGAAGTGCAATATGACATGTCCCATGCTACCCAATGTTCTTAAAAAACCTGGAGTTGAGAACATTGTTATAATTTGTTTTGATTTTTAAAGATTTAATAATTTTAGTTAATTCAATAAATGTTATTGTTTTAAACAAAAATTTTGGTTTGTTTTCTAATACCTTTTGGCAAGACCACTCTTTTGTTTCAGAAAAACATTTTGTAATGTCCCTAATACTATCCACAAAGAATTGGTTAAACAAACAGGCCGCATGGTAGGTATCTGTGGGACTTTCTTCATCGTTAGCTGTTGTAAAAGTTATATTTGTAAGATTTAGTTTTTTGTTTGAAGGTTTTACTATGTCTTTTAGGTAATGCCACAATTTTTTACTATTATTTTTGTTACTGTCTATTTTATTTTCAAAATATTGACATTTTTTTAATTTTAATAGATTAACATATTCATTTCTTTTCTGCTTATAGTTTTCCCACAAAATATTTTTACTTATTATATTCTGTTCATTTATATACTTTTTATAATAGATTACGCTCATGTGCCTTACTCTTAAGATCATCATCATACCATGGCAACCAATTTGCTCTATACTTTACTTTAGTGATTGGCATGATATCGTCCACAATATTCTTACCTTTAAATATGATGTCTTCATAAATTAAATTTACATCACAATTATTCACTCTCCATTCACAATCAATTAATTTAATATTTAAGTCACAGAAACTATTTTCATTAATTTTTCTAATGTATTTAAAACAATCTATCTTTTTAACATTATTCTTTACATAATCAATTTTAATACCTAATATGAAGTGGTCTGATATTGTTGGTGTTTGATAAACATTTGCTTGTACTTTGTCATTATTAGTAATAACATAATCTATTAATGTAGAAGAAATATTACTTATTCTTGTAAAGTCTTTTACCTTTTGCTCCATACCAAACAACTGTAAGATATCCCTTATTTTTCTCATGTAATAGTTTTTGTCATCGTTGTAGTTGAGGTTTATGTCTCCTACAATCAAACCCTTTTCACTTCCATTGCTAAAATCTTCTAACAGTTCCTCTAACTTGCTCAAAAAACGTGATTGACTTCCACTTGGAGAGTGATACACCTACTATTGCCCACTTGGCTTTATTTATAACAACAGTAATGGCTTGAAGCCAATAATTTGAATCCTCCACATAATTGTTTCCAATTTAGTATTTATGGTCCTGTCTAACATATATAAGAATTCCTCCAGTATGTCTGCTATGTGAATCACACCGTACAACTTCATATCCACTTATGGCCACTTCACCATCCATAACATCCTCTGTACATCTTGCCTCACTAAGAATCATAATTCTTGGAATGCATCTTATTAAGTTGTCCATAATACTATCTTTATTCGCCAAAAAACTTTGACAGTTAACATAGAGGATGTCATTCTCATTTAAGTTTAATATGTTCGATGATGTTGACCTCGCTTCATAAAATTTCCATATTGACCTCTAGTTTCATAACTCTTATAGTAGTTTCTTGTCCAATTTGTAATGCCTTGTCGAGCCGGTCTTGCACCGAGAGCATTTCTTTGAATTTTGAAAATGATTCAGTACATTCGCAGCAGAAGAAAAATAGCGTTCTACCTGTTGGCTCAATAACAACTCGAACCTCTTGGACTTTGAGACCTGCCTTAAAACCAGCACAATTTATGCATACAATTCTACGACATATATCGCAGCTACTTCCAAAAAGCTGATTTTTATCTTCAGTTGAACGCGTACTATTCAGTACTATGTCGTTTAGATGATGTTATAACGGAAACGGTTAGAAGGATCCACGTACATATTACCGACGTACAAATAAAATTTTTTAAATCATATACAGGGTGGTAAAAAAATTAATTTAAAAACAAAATCAACTTTTTCCGAAATATTTCAGTAAAATCGTACGACGTTCTCGATGCAAAAAATCGATCTCCGCGCACCCAAGACCCCCCACTTAAATTATTCGAAATAAAAAAGATCATCCCCCTACGAAATTTCCTATTTGGTGGCAAAATCTGATAATCTGGAGAAAAATGCGAAATTAATAATTACCTGATTTTAAACGCATAATTATGTCAAGTGGTGCTTTTATTGCGAATTCTTCGTTATTAATTAGCATGATGTATTCCATTTTGTTAATAATAAATTTTCTAGAGAAAATAGTAAATACCTACTATTTACCATTTGGCAGTTCCCAGTTTCAAATCCATAATGTCAAACTATTTCGCTATAAATAGATAGGTAATTGTTTAACAGCATTAAATCTTGCTACTCCTGCTGACAAAATTTTAATAAAATCTTTAAAACATGTTGTTACACGAGGAAAAGAGGACGGGGGTACCAGTGTTATTTGAAAAAAAAATAACAGCTACAGTAGATTTTCTAATTGAAAGGCGCAGTCAATACTTTCATGACCATAACAACTATCTCTTTGGTATTACCGGCATAAATTCTTGTATTAATTTATACCAAGTATTGGGAAAGCATGCCCGAATTGCTTTAGGAGATGTAAGCAAAACAGAATGCCTTTCTTCTACTCGATTAAGGATGCATCTAGCCACAAAACGCCAAATTCGTAACATGAGAAATGAGGAGCTGGAACAACTTGCACAGTTTAACTAACCCAAACTAACCCAAAACACATACCAAGTGGTACCGATTACCTTCAGATGTGTACCAAACGGCGAAAGTATCGAAAATTCTTTTGCTCTCACAAAGTGATAACATGATGAATCAAATCAAAGGGAAAAAAATAATCGAAATTGAAATTGATGATGATTTGTTAGAAAATACCCAAAGAGAAAGTGGCGAAAGTGAAACTGACTTTCCTGAAACAGGTTATGACAACATCAAGGACAGGAAATCAGAAAATATCACTAAAAGAACACCTAAATAACGTAAATTAATACCATGGTTGATCAAAGAAAAGAAAGTAACTGAAGAATTTTTCAAAAAGCATATTAAAGGCAAAAGCCCTCCCAAATATCCCGCTAACACAAACATCATAACTGGACCTCCATTAAAGTATTTGTGCAAAACAAATATGCAAAATAATTTGTTGTTAATACTTTGCTTTATTTTATCTTTTGCTTTTTTAAACATATCATTTAAGTTGTGTAGGATGTGGTATTTTTGTCAAAGCTGTACTATGTATAGGGATTTTTCATCGTAGTCAACACCATCCCCACAGGAAGTCCCGAAATTAAGGGGCGATACTTCAACCCTGTATTTATTTGTCAAAAACCAGTCACTTTTTCCATATAAACATATATTGGCAAATACCCTCTAAGGGAGTTAAAGCTCTTAAAGGTTAACATGGTTTTGTCTAATAATTTCCGAAACCGTTTAAAATAGTTTTGAAATTTTGGGAGCTGAGTAACTTTTATATACCGAATCTAGATATGGAATCAAAATTTCTTAATTTTTAAAAATTAATTTAAACGCAAATCAGTTGTATTACATTTTGGAGGAAGGTGACCCTAAAAAATGATTCTTGACTTTTTGTGGACTAACTTTTCTTTATTTTCTCTTCAATATAAAAAAAATAGTTTTTACGTTAAAAAGTGAATCCCAGTTTGAATCACTAGAAAAAATGGATTTTAAAATTTCACTGATTGTGAAAAATAGGTGTGAATTAAACTTTTGAGAATTTGATATTCACCAAAAATAACTTATTCCTTTACCAAAACTTTATATTTTGATGAAAATGTGCCCTCGGCAAAAGTAACAGGTTTATGTGATTTTCGAAATTTAATACATTTTTACATTTCAATTTATACCAATTTTTGATAGCCGGTGTACTATTAAATCGTTTTTCTTTTAATCCGTTTTTCTCGAAAACGCTTTTTTACGTAAACCACAATTTTTTTAAAATTTAAGAAAAAACAAAGAAAAGTTAGCACATTAAAGTTAGAGCTATTTTTTTAGATTCCCCCCCTTTTCCAAATGTAACGCACTTGACTATATGTCTAAATTTTTGAGCCCATATCTAGATTTGGCATATAATGTTACCTACTAAATTCCAAAAATGACTTAACTCTATTTTAAATAGTTTCGGAAATAATAAGAGCAAACAATCTTCAGGGGACACCCTTTATAGGGCCCTAACTCCCCTATGGGGCATTTCCCGATATATGTTTATCTTTGCGAAATGTTTTGCTAGGTTGGAATATTACTTTAGAACAGGTAGTGGCTGTTATTACTGACAATAATGCGCAAATGTTAAAGGCGATTGGTAAATTGTTTAGTACGACTGGAACGAGTAAACATTTGAGCTGTGTTGTTTATACTTTAAATCTCACTGTGGAAAATGCAATTAAACAATCTGGAATTGACGATGAAGTTTTAATAAAGGTTCGCAACATTTGAATATTTTAAGTAGCGTAATGTTAAATAAACAAAATTTTCCACCTATGCAGTCTGCAGGGGGGATTGAACTTTTAAGACAAATAATAAGCCTTATTAGAGTTATGGTAAGGTTCTGTTGAGGCATCGGGAGAGGATTATGTTGCAATTAGCATGGCCATCCCTCTTATTAATTTCACAATTAAAAGCTCTACAACCATTGATGTGAGGCTCCCATTAGCTATTGCATTGAAAGAATCCTTATTAAGAGAATTAGAAAAATGCTTTAGCATACGAAATCGCGTCAATTTATTAGCAATGGCACGTTTTTGGATCCTAGATTCAAAAATATATATTTTAATAACCCCATTGCGTCTTCAAATGTCTTTAAGAAATAAATAGCCTCGTCCTTAACGAAATAAATTCAAAAGAAGAAAGTTCAAACAATTCTTCGCCTGAGTCTAGTGACAATAACAATTCGCATTTCATGATAAAGATATTGATATATGAAGTCTTCATACATCTTTAACTTAACAACAAAATGTTAAATTAAAACATGTAACACCTAGTGCGCCGCTTTAAATCTAAGACACAATCCGATAGAAGAACGGGAAGACTTAAAAGCCACATATCCAAATCTCTATCAAGTAGACAGAAAATATCTTGGGGCTGTCTGGACTTGAGTTCCTTCAGAAAGACTGTTTTCACGTGCCAGAGATACTGTAACGCAGGAAAGAAATCGTCTGGCTGGAAAACTTTTGCCTAAATTACCTTTTTTAAATAGTCTTCCAGACGAGTTCTGGTGCATAAGTATTATAGTATTAATCATAGAAATGCCTCGTTTTGTTTGATTATTAGAAATATTTTGTTTTATTTAATAGTTTCTTATAACGTTTATTTTTGTCGTTTACTTTTTAAATAAACCGTTTTTAGCTATTCTCTTAACTTGTTTAATTCTTCCCCAAGCAGCGACGTGTAATTTATGTACCTATACTGGTCAATAGTCCTTCGAAGTTTTAAAAAAGTATGAAATATTTTAATTAAAACTATAAAAAAAACATCGATATTTCACATGAGTAGACAGGCTATGTATGTTCTATGGCAATTTTGACCATTTTTTACATGTAAATTCCCATAAGAAAATCTAAGATCCATTCTGGTTTTCAAGGTCACCGACGCCGGGCGTCACGACGCTTAACAGAACCAGCAAGGCATTATGTGCAATCTTCAGGATCGAACAAACGTGAGTGAGTAATATAATAACTTGTAGAAAAATAGATTTTATCAGATGTATTTATACAATGCTACTCTTAATAAGTAGATAGACATTTCAACAAATGTCAATTTTAGCGTCTTTATTAGTATTCCTGAAAATCAGCGGATCGCATAGAAAAGGCCAAAGAGTCACTATAGAAAGTAGGAAATTCATAAAATAAAATACTATTATGGGCGCTATCTAAAAACTTAAATAAATTTTAAATACGAGAAAAAAGCAAAATATTTTTAGTCAATGAATACATACAATGAATACGCAATATAGTCACATTTTCATAATATAACAAAGAAAATAATCTATTAACATTAGTATTCTTCCATCATCGAGGAATACCCCCAAGGAAGCTTGTTTACAGAATATTTTGAAATTTGTCGCTTATCATTGTGAGGCTTAAGCCCATTTTTATTTGTTTCGTCTCCATGGGAATAAATTCATGGTTATTTGCGAAATATTCCCAATGCAATGTTTTGGCTCCCAGGGCCATCTTTAGTTGAAAAATACGGGCGTGGATCTAGAAAGAGCAGCAAATTAAACTTATGCTTGCTTAAACAGAACACTTTTTTAATGCTAGATAAATATTCGAATTCTAGAGAAATTCCTAAACAAGGAGGTATAGGTATAGCATTCCATATACCAAGATTCAACTGTTTTCGAAATATTTTTGACGATTGAAAATTACCACATACAAAACTTTCACAGACTAGAGAAAACAATTTATTTTTGTTATATGGAATACTGTAATTGATATAACAAATAATATGCTTTGAATTTTCTACAAAATTAGAATAACTACCATTATACAAGTGTCCCGTTTGAAAAACAAGTTTGGTTTCCTATTCTTTTTTGGGTCACCCCGTACAATGCAACATATTGTTTAACTATGCGCCCTTTCATCGCCAAAATGCTTTTGCATTGGAAGTTTTTCTGTGTTTGTAATAGCTAACGAGATATGTTGCATTGTAACCCTTTAGCATATTCAGAGCATTTTTTCGCCAATGGGAACTTAATCGGCACCTACAGCATATGCAAATTAAAAAATGAGCGAACCCATTTCCTTATCTTTTGGTGCGGGATCACATAGTGAATCATTCACATGTTCTTTGTCGTTTTTGGTATGTATTATTTTCAAGTTTTCAATCAATTGAAGTTTTCTAAACAATGAAATAAACATTGGCCTTAATTGTTGTTGAACTAAATAAATATATCAGAGAATTACTTAGATTAGGTCGTACAACTGTTGCAACAATATGAACCTTAGTAAATATCTGAAAGGATATTTATTTGACCATGAGAGTACTGATCCTTAAATGACAAAATAGAAAATTTGTTAATCTTATTTTTTCCTCGTTGTTTTGTACCTAAAATATAGGTAATGTTTTTTATGTACTTAATATATAACTTGTGAAGCAACTATAATATTATTTTTATTTTTTGTTTTGAGGAACTGTTTTTTTTCATAAATACAATTAAGCTTGGGTTTTGCAAATTATATTTCCATTATTAAGGCTAGTTAAAATGGGTTATAGGTCTAAAAATGTAATATTGACTTCATACCTGTTAAAATTTGAGCTATAAATAGTTGTTTTTTTAATAAACTGGAATTATTAATAAAATCCACGGGTTAGTTTGTACAGTTAATTGTTTTTTTTTTCAAATAATTATTACTACACGGGCCACCCGTGTTTGGTGCGAATAGTCACTGTAAAATTAATTTCAAATCTCTCGCGACGCGACCACTAGTGTCGCTGCAATCGCGTACCCAGCAATTTTTAATGTAGTCTAAGCTTGTATATACAGACTGGCAGGGTTTCCATAATTTATAGAAATGAATTTACGTTTTATTATATTTGAATAATTTTTGGGATTCTTCAGAAAATTTTTCATGTATTGTATTGTATCCTATACCTATCTTTGGCAGCTTTTTGCGAAACTGTCAGTGTTTGAAACTCGGCCATTTTTTATCTTAGTTTTTCATAAGATATCGATTGACACTAAGTTTGAACTATTTCAAACTCTATACCAGAGGTGAACTTTAACCGGCACATTTTAACTTCGGATTAAATTCAGAATGCGCAAAACCCGTTTTTCTATCATCTGATGTGATTTAGGTTTTAAAACCAGTCAAAATGTCCACATAGACAACTTTCAACTGTCAATATTTCGCCAAACATCTAATCTTCAGTTTGCATAATCACAACTAGTATTTGGTCACATTTTGCAGAAAAAAATAACTTACTTATGCTAACATGTCTCTTTCAGTGTGCTACACGAGGCCTATGCTGAGAATGACGCAAAAGGTGAAACACCAGCACTTTGCACTGTACTAAAAATAGTTAAAGAAAAATTCCATCAGCTGTCCCAAGAAATTTTTAGACAGGCAAGCTGTTTAGCTCCCAAGCCAAGAGACTTTATGCCATAAAACGAATATATTCCTGATAGCTCAGAAGAGTCTGACGCCAGCAAGACGACTGTTGATAGCCAGTTGCCACTCGATACCCATAACTTTAATGATTGTGTTCTAATAAGTACTTTAGACCCCCAATTCAAAGCGAGTGTCTGAATGTTGCCAAGATGTTTAGAATTTGTAAATGAAGAACAAAACGTGTTGATTTAGGACCAGCACCTAAACCAGCTGGATGGTGGTGAGGTTAATGTTAATGGGCCAGCAGCTACAGCAGTAGTGACCTAGTGGAAATTTCTCACTTAGAGGCACCCATCAATCTGGATAAGCAAAATAAACTCATGGTTGAAGAAACACCACAGGTGAATGAACAAGTTGATAAGAAGCAGTGCAGAGAGACGGGGAAAATCATCCAATGCTTGATCGTTGCTCGGGCAAGTGTAAGGAGAGGTAAATGATGATGACAGAAACAAAATTTGGAATGAGTTTTCGAGTTTTCCATATGCAGTTAAGTGTTTGTGCCGTAATATTCGTATTTGTCAAGTAAAGAGAAGAACTGTTAAACCAAAAAACGTGGAAGCTCAAAATCCATCCCAAGAGGAAATGGAGCGCAATATTTTGAAAAATTTAACGAGAATATTTTTTAACCAAACCAAGCATGGAACGTAAACAGCAAAGAGTTTGTAAAAGAATGCTTCTCAATACTCTAGGCTACACTAATGACTCAGTATTAACACAGCTGTCCCATGCAAGCAAAAGAACGGCTGTACGGGAAGCTATTGGAGAAAACCGCAGGTCTGTTAAATTGCTCCTTCCTTCTCCCAGTTCGTATTTTTATACCAAAACGCTAGCACAGTTAGATTATGCCTAGCATACACGTAGCCGAAACTAGCACATCATTATAAAAGAAATTTGGGTGTATAAAATGCAGGGGGGCGGCAACTTCACGCACGCTAGGGGGGTTTTAAAGTCGAAACTAACGCGCTTTGAAAACTTTTTAAATCTAGATACAAATCAAGATCTCTTTTCTCAAATTGAAATTCGTTTTAAAGGCATCCAAGAAGAATTGAATTAATTTGAAAGGATACACTCGCGAATAGAATTTTTATAGTAGTGTAGGAAATGAACGGGAAAGAATTGAATCCACATATTACCAAGTTTTGTCATTCGCTCAAGAGTGTCTGCAACAAAGGCCACCTACACAAGCTGCTAATGTCACGAGAGCTAGCTCAATAATTAATGCAAATACTAATCTTCGAAAATTACCAGACTTGGGTTTACCTAGTTTTACAGGTAATTATGAGACATGGTTAAGTTTTTCGGAATTTTATAAATCTGTTATTCATGATCGTTCGGATTTAACGGATATTCAGAAATTTCTCTATTTGAAAACCTGTTGCAGGGGTGGTGCCATAAAAATAATTGACAATCTTGAAGTGACAGCTAGTAATTATGAAATTGCTTTAAACCTTTTAAAATCTAGGTTTGAAAACAAACGAGCTATCACCACATAAACAGCTTGCTATTTAAGTTACCTGAAATAAGAAATGAATCATCGCACGATTTAAGAATTCTAATAGACGCCACATAAAAGTGCATTAGAAAAATTATCTCTACCTGTGCAACATTGAGATGCTCTTTTAATGCCTGTTATCTTAAGACGATTAGATGATAGACCAAAAAGGGATTGGGAGAATAAGCAAGTTACAAATACTATGCCTACATTAAAAGAACTAATTGAGTTTTTTTCAAAAAATACTTTACGTTAGAAGCTATCTATACTGAAAATAAAACAACAAATTCCCTGCCCAACCTTAATAAACTATTCATGTTAAATTCGCAAAATAATTCTAATAATTGTTTTAATTCAATGGGACGTACAATGCAAGTATGTTATTCGGGATCGGAAAAATATTATGTGTAGTATGTCAAGATTCTCATTTTATTTATCAATGTCCGCAATTTTTATCATTATCAGAAAGCGAAAAATATAATGAAGTTATAAGGTATAAACTATGTACGGACTGTTTACGTTCTGGTCATTTTAAGTATCACTGCCTGTCAAATAGCTGAAAAAAAAATGCAATTTAAAACACAGTACGTTATTACATAATGACAATATTTCAAACATTTCTAATAACCGTAATTCTACTCGAGGAAGTAACGACGCGACGTCGCAACTTCTAGGAATACATTTTCAGGGAATAAAGGCGGACTTTCACATCAGCTTCCAGAAGCTGGCTTGTTATTAAAATAGCAGCTGGATTTTTTGTGCTTTGCATACAAACTTCTTTCAGCCGGAATTTTCTGTCAAAATGGTCAAATCTGTATTCTATGATTCTGTCAATAGTGTCAATTGTCAATCCCTAAAGTAAAAGTATGTAAATGTAACTATGATTTTATTATTTTATTTTATATCATATATTCATACATAATAGTTTTTCTTTATTAATATCTTTTGTTTGTGATAGTTAAGCGGATTAATGATGTCATGGCCTCTAAAGGAAAAATCTTCTGTCAGTACTTCTCCAAAGAAGGCGTTTTGGGATCGATTTAATCAATTAGATAGACGAAGAAAAGAAAGGCGCTTTTGGGTGCATCCTCTAAATTCTGTTGAAACAAGAATTCAGTAGGGAGATCACCATAATTTATTTTCAGAGATGCGATTAACAGATATAAACGAATATTTTAACTATTTCCGAAGGTCGCCTTCGCAATTTGAAGATTTGCTCAAGCTTGCAGGCCCTAAGATAGACATGCAGTGTAATTTGGGAAGTTCTAGTAACTAAAATGTTACCAAAGCCCACTAAAAGTACTTGGTTAGAAATTGCCAATGAACTTGAGACAGTGGCATTTTCCCCATTGTATTTGAGCCCTTGATGGCAAACACATTGTTAATAGTCAGTTATGTTATGATTTGAAAAATATATATTTTGTTTTCGAAATTTATCTTTGAGATCTTATTTGACGTTGTCATTATCTAATCCCTATAGAAAATAAAATGTTAAATAAAGCAATAAATTGAACATGCTTCATCTTCAATGTTTTCTTAACAATAGCAATAACTATTCAATTATCGATTCATTTTAAACTTTAAAAAAGTGTTTTGTCACCGTTTCAATTATCCGATCAATTATAATTATGTTAGGCGCCTCAGAATTCCGCCTCTGCATATTACAACTATAAGTAATCCCATTCGATAATTCTGTTAGCAGCTTGTGATACAAGTTACTTCTTTACATTGGATAATATTGCGGCCGAGTGATCGAGGTGTTTTTTCAAAGTCGCTGTTGGGGCAATTAATTAATCAGAATAAATTAAATATTCCAGAACCATCAGTAGTTTCTTAAAACAGATCATATTTGCCATACATGTTTGTAGCAGATGAGGCATTTGCTTTAACAAATAAGGTTATGCGGCCCTACTCAGGAAAGGGTAATTTTGACCAGATGAAAATAATTTTAGCAAGAAGGTGTATTGAGAATACTTTTGGTATTTATGTTGCTCAATGGCAAATTTTTAGGAAACCTGTTATTTGTACTTTAGACAACATTGTTAAGGCTACAGTGTGCCTTCATAACTTTATTAAAGAGTATGAGGCAAACTTAGATCCGACCCAAAGGAGATATTGTCCTCCAAATTTTGGTGAATAAGGAAGTAGTGATGGTACTGGAGAGTGGTGCTTTGAAAAATTTGCATAGAAGTAGTGCAAATTCTTACTCAAGGAATGTTGCTAAAATTAGAGATGAATTTGCTAGTTACTTTAGTGCAGAAGGAGCAATTTTATTCCAGTGGGATAAATTATAGCACTGTAAAAAGCTAAATAAAAGTTATTTTTAAGTAGAGAAATCTACAAAATGTGATATCATATATTAAATACTACATAGGTACTGTACTGATATCTTCGGTATTGTGATGAAAATATTTTTAACAAATACTTTAGTTGTACAAAAAGACATTTAAAAATATTTAGTAGGTAACCAAATATTGCGGTTATCGAAAAAAAAACCTTAATATAACAAAAACATCTTTTGTAACTAAATACCGTGATACAAATTTAAATAAAAAATATCTTAATACGTAAATATTTCAGTCCCCAATGACTAAGTGTAAACATTTAGTTCATCAAGTTTTTGATGGAGCTGTGTAAAAAATTTGATTTCCAATACACATCTCTCATGGTAGGCCACTTTTTCATGCCTTCAGCTAATCGTAAGCAAAAATTACCTGATTCAACTTGTTTCTCTGAGACTATACTTACAGGTTCGTTTACGATTTTAGTCATAGCTTCAAACAAACTGTCATCACTTCATTTCTTTCGCCTTTTGTTTGGAGTTACAGCGAGTGAATCAGAAAATAATGTGTCATTATTATTTGCTGATGGAGATACTCCTGAAAGAGCCCTGGTTTCAAGGCAGTCTAAAAGTGAAACCAACAGTGAAAAACAAAATACTAAAGTAGCTGGCAGGAACGTCAAACTGGTGAGAGGAGTTTGATTACGGGGAGTGACGCCCCCGCCATTCCGAGTTGCCATGGGATATGGC
>MU188504.1:33653-47318 GCA_016904865.1 Pissodes strobi | reverse complement strand
TGACAGTTTGTGACAAGAGGGGCTGCATTGTATTGGCTGGCAGGAACGTCAATCTGGTGAGAGCAGTTTGATTACGGGGAGTGACGCCCCCACCATTCCGAGTTGCCACGGGATGTGGCCCATCAAATCCCATCGTCCTCCTCCAGGCTGGAGAACACCAAAGTACAAAGTCTGGAGCTGATCACTGGGGAGTGATCCAACAAACCCCATTTTTACCCCTGTCAGACTAGGGACCGCCAAAGGAATGAGTCTGAGGCAGATGCTTCGAGTGGAAGCGGCCCTAGGTGGTAGATGCATAAGCCTACTCGCATCGTCCGGTGAAAGACCACCCCACCAGAATTGGGGAGCGCTAAGTGGTTTTCCCAAATCACGTTCCGCTTCCGCGCTGGTGATCCCGGGTTTCACAGTAGGAATATATGGATATGATGGTGCTTCCAGGATCAAAATATTCCGGAGGTAAACTCCCCGGCCATTCGGATCTCCGGGCGCTGGGTGGCCCTGGGAGCCCTTCATTCCGCATTTCACAGACAGCAAAGATACCGAACCAATTTAGAATTGATTTCTGCAACATAAGAGGCCTAAATACAAACATAAATTCGGTACACCAACATCTACAAGCAAATAGACCACACATATTAACCCTTACAGAAACACAAGTATGTTCTACAACAACAACAGTGAACTACCTCTATCCTGGTTACGACTTACACACCCGATTTAGATATAAGTTCGGAATATGCCTTTTTGTCCGAAGCGACCTTTCATGTCACCGCGAGGAAACACTCGAACCGAACAACCTTGACGTCATGTGGCTCAAGTTCACCACCAACGGATTAACCAAGTTTATATGTTGTCTCTATCGCCCTCCGAGCGATAGAGCCTACCAAAGCTTTTTCTCAACACTGGCTACCACCTTTGACTCAATACAGGTCGATCACCCCAGTTCAGAAATAATCGTTCTGGGAGACTTCAATGCCCACAACACCAACTGGCTCAAACATCACAACAAGACCGACAACGAAGGTAGAGAGGCTGAAGCATTTGCCATCAGCTGCGGGCTTACTCAACTTGTAGACGAACCAACTCGAATCTCAGAGAGGGGCGAATTCGCCGCCCTCCTGGATCTTTTTCTGACCACCAATCCTGACCAGTACAAGGTTACAGTTGGTCCGCCATTAGGTACCTCCGACCACAAACTTATTACAACGGTTTGTGAATTGCCACTCATACAGAAGGATCCACCATTGCCTCGCAAAATCTGGCATTACAATTCTGCAAACTGGGACGATCTGAGGCAGTTTTACCTAGATTTTCCTTGGCTCGACGTCTGCTTTGCCACTGACGACCCGTCAGACTGCTGCGAAGAGATCATGCAAGTAATCTCCTCAGGAATGGAAGCATACATCCCAAATTCCATCAAGTTACCATCAAAAGGAAAGCCCTGGTTCGACAAAAGATGCGAAAGAGCTGTAGGCAGGAAACAGCAAGCCTATAAGTACTGGCAGCAAAATCAGACCGCCGAAAAACGCAATTATTTTATCGAAGCGAGAAACGAGTGCAAGCGTGTGATCGACGAAACTAAGGACAAACACAATCAAAGGATCAGGAATAAACTTTTGCAATGCCCCAGTGGCTCCAGGAATTTCTGGTCGGTAGCAAAGGCAGTAAGTAACAACTTTACAAAAACGTCTCTCCCACCTTTGACGGACGAACGTTGCATTACGGCGACTACAGCCAAGGAAAAAGCAAACATGCTCGCCAAAATGTTTTCATCGCACTCTACTTTAGACGTGCCCCAAGGCAAGACTCTCCCCACTATACCAAACATCAACACCACCATGGTAGAAGTCAAGTTTTCTCATCGTGATATTCGCAAAATCCTTAAAGAACTAGATACGCAAAAGGCATCAGGACCGGACGGAATACCTGTCATCGTGCTAAAGAACTTCGCCAACGAACTAACACCTGTTTTTTCCAGGCTTTTTTCTCTTTCTTACAGAAAAGGGATTTACCCATCCTCTTGGAAAGTCGCTCGAGTGCAACCTGTTCCAAAAAAAGGCAAGAAAACCACGCCCTCAAACTATCGCCCGATTGCCTTGCTTCCAATAATCTCCAAAGTCATGGAACGTGTAGTCAACCAGCAACTACTCAAGTACCTCGAGAGCAACAGAATAATCAGCGATAATCAATACGGCTTTCGCAAAGAGAGATCGACAGGAGATATATTGGCCTATGTCACTCATATATGGAGTAGGGCAATTGAAAACTACGGAGAGTCTCGAGCGATTGCGTTGGATATTTCAAAGGCATTCGACAGAGTTTGGCATGACGGACTGCTCAACAAACTGCCGTCCTTGGGACTGCCCGCCTCTCTCTGCAGCTGGCTGGCCAGTTTCCTTAAGAACCGATCCCTACATGTTGCAGTCGATGGACACATCTCGGACACATTCACCATCAACGCGGGCGTGCCTCAGGGCGCAATACTTTCACCAACTCTGTTCCTCATCTATATTAATGACCTGCTGATCCAAACGAATAATCCTGTTTACAGTTTTGCAGATGACAGTACCCTTGTCTCCCACTTTAGATCAGAAAAACCCTTACCAGCGACTGAGACCCATCACCGCAGACAGGAGCAGATTACAGCAATTAATCAAGACCTGGAGAAAGTTCAAACTTGGGGCGACCGAAATTTGGTCCAGTTCAATGTAGCAAAGACCCAAGCAGCAACGTTTACCAAGAGGACCAATACATCGGGCCCTGACATCATTATGGCAGGATCGACCATTCCTTCATCCTCGTCAATCGGGCTGCTGGGTGTCTCGGTCAACAGCAATATGTCACGGCATGACCATGTTGCTAACATCGCAAAATCAGCTTGGTGCGCTATTTCGCAACAAAAAACTCTATACACCGCAGCAGTTGCTCTTGCTGTACAAAGCGCAAATAAGACCGTGCTTAGAATATTGCTCACATATCTGGGGTGCCGCACCAAAGCATACCCTAAAGCTGCTGGATTCCATTCAAAAGAGGGCTGTGCGTCTCGTCGGCGATCCGGAGTTGACCCGGAATCTGGATAGTCTGGAACATCGCAGACATGTGGCCGAGATGTCTCTGTTTTACAGATACTCTCACGGCAGATGTTCCCAGGATTTGGCCCACATAATCCCGCCCCTGGCAACTCCTGTCAGGCAGTCCCGACAGACGGCAGGAGCGCACCAGTTCGTCGTACAACTAGAAACACCTAGAACATCGCTTTACCAGAACTCCTTTGTCTGGCGCACTGCATCACTGTGGAACTCACTTCCAGGACATCTGTTTCCCACTAATTACAACCTACAAATATTCAAGAACCGTGTCAATCAACATCTTCGCATACACACCGCTCGTCGAGCGCCATAGGATCTACCTTTAGTGTGTGTGCCACTGCCATAAAAAAATATCAGTTTTGACACCAAAGTAGCATGTGGCTTGCAAGTACTCAGCGTCCTCCCAGATTGTAAGTGACATGTAGCATGCTACTTTATTGTCATATTGTCAAGAATGTAAACAACTTATAAATCAAATATAAACGTTACAAGCTCGTTATAGTAAACATCCGAAATTCAGTTGATGCTAGTTTTTATTAGTTAAAGGTAACTATTTTGTAGTTACCTTAAATGAATATAACCAAATAAGTAAAAGCATTTTTTCCCAATAATAATAATGTTTAACATTTACTGACTTCCAGGAGTTGCTGTAACATGTAGATATGAAACACAGCTAAGAATTTAATAAGTTCATAGAATTCCCATCTTTAATTCAGTCCCAGACCCATTGGTTTTTTCTATTTGGTTTTTTATTTTTATGTAGTAATCTTTGAGAGCTTTCCACCTTTTTGATAAAACAACAATGCAGCATTTCAAATTCATAATGGTTTTTTTTATTACGCATGCATCATAATCAATGATTATCGCACGCTGTAGCGTGCATAAAATGATGTTTATGGTGCGCCTACTTTTTTAAAGGTTGCTATAGAAACATTTGATCACGTCAAATGTGACAGATTAATATATTCGTCAATATATCTCTTAAGTTTAATATTTAAAACATTTTTGAGATTATGATGCATTCGTAATAAAAAATAGCGTATGATATACGTGTATAAGAGGTATTAAAGCCCTTGCGACTTACAAAACACTCCGCTGTGCGTCGTGTTTTGAAATATGTCGCGTGTGCTTTAAAGGCCCTCTCATACACTTATATCATAATATACTATTATTTCATTCCATAATTTTTCCTTGATTGGTTTCGTTCTCTGCATCAACGGAAGCTTAAAATTATATAATGAATGCCTCTCTGCTACCAGAGAAATTTACAGTTCTTCATATATGTTGTCAATATTGTTACTAGTGGTTATTAATCTGTTTATAACCAAATCTTCAATATCAGGATTTATTTCGGTGAGTTCCCATCTCGATTTTTTTTTATCATAAAGTCAAAAGTAAATGGATCGTCTAAAATATAATTATTATTGATTTTAATATCAAAGTCCCGTTATTTCAGTACGTACAATAAAATTATGTATACTTACATGTAATCAAAAGCGAAAGTAACGCGGATATATAAAACATAGAGAAAACAATAATGGGCATTACATTAATACACATTATATTACATATAATTATACATAACATTAACATTATATTTATAAGTACGCATAAAATTTATTAGAATTACCATCGAATGATAATGCAGTATTGTGGTCAACGATGAAATTGTAAGTAAATACATTTACTTCGAATTTTAGGTAAGTATGTGAAACTATTTATTATCAATAAAATTCTAAACAAACCTTGGGTTTATGGACAGTTTGCGTATATTAACTCAGAGGTAAACAAACTGATCTCAAACTTTAAAAAATTTGATTGGTTATTTAAAAATAAAAAGAGAAAAGTAGCGATAAAAAAGGATGATGTATGAAAAAGCCGCTAAAAAGATAAACTTGGGCTAACTTTTGGCGGCTTGACCTTGAAAACTAGCGTCCCGAAAACATGCAATTTGGTTGGTTGAAATTTAGAAGCTGGCTTCTAAAAGTTGGAATATAAGGCTCCCTTAATACAGCTTTCATTACAGAGATAGGGCAGGTGGTCACTACTCCTCTATCAGGTAGTCAGAATAATTCAACTTTCAATAATGATAACAGGGAGATCGAAGGTCAGTTTCAAAATAACAAGACTCTTATGACTGTAAATAATAGCGTGAAAATGTTTGTGAAATTTCAAACGTGACTATAAACAGAGCCCAAGTTTTGTTGTCGACCGCAAAAATATTAATCGAGGACCCATTGGGCAATTTCCACGAATGTATCGCCCTATTGGACTCACGAGGTCAGTCCAACTTAGTGAGTCAAAAGACTATGTAATAAGTTAGGTTTGCGTCATGAAAACTTTAACGTTCCTCTCGCTGGGCTTAGTTATATGTACCAAAACTCTCATAATCCTCATTATCTCTCTCAACCGCTAGGGCCATTATGACATTCTTTGTTTAGATGAGGGATCCTATAAATGTCCTAAACTACCTCAGCGGGGACCAGTTAATCTCATAACGTCCTGCTGTTCAAATCGACCTATTTACTTTTAAGTACAAATTAAAGTCTTGCGACAATTATTGTCTTGTAGCCTAATTTTATTTTTTGAATACATAATTTTCAAAAAGACGTTTCGCTGAAACTTAAATTAAAATGACGCAGTCGGTAGGATCCTCAAAGTGAAGTCCAGAAGTTGTCCAGTTCCTTGCCTTCGAATTATCGCCAACAAGAAAACCAGACAGCCCAGCTTGACCCACTTCAGTCTCAACTGATAATTGAGGATACAGAACACCAGCAAGTGAGGTGAAGTTATTGTAGCAGACTCACTTGTAAGTAATCCTTGATTTTTCCCACATTTTGAAGATTGGTGTTTTAAACTAAGTTCTTTTGTTAAATTTCATGTGCAAAACCAACGCCTAATCTAAGTTCTTTTAATATTTTCATGTGAAAATATATTTTTTCTCCCTTTACAAAACCAACGCATGTTAGGTAACTCCTTCGTAAAGTTTAAGTGAAAAACATTTTTGCAAATTTCTCCCTTTACAAAACCAACACAGAACTAATTTAGCCTTCTTATTATTTCAAGAAAAAGATCTTTTGCAAAATTTATGCCTTTATCAGATATAGACGAACTTAATCAAACTCTTTCGCATCTTACTCTAGACGGAACAAGGCGATCTCACAAAATGTCTGAAAGCCTAAGATCTATGGTACATCTCTTAAAAGCTTTTTCTGGTAATCCAAATCATTTAGAATATTTTATCCATTCAATCGATGAATATTATAACAGATATTATATCGGAGATGAATCTCAAGAAGAATTCGTTCTTACTTCTATTAAATCCAAACTCATTGATGATGCAGGAGATTTTCTTATGTGTAGACCCGATCTCACATCTTGGTCAGATATTAAGTCAGCCTTACGAAATAAATTTGGAGACCCAATCTCTAGGCAAAATCTTACACAACAATTAATGTTCACATCTAAGAGTCGCAATGAATCAGCTATTGAATATATCGATCGATTAAAAATTTTAGTTCATCGCGTTACAGCTAAATTACACTCGGAAAAGTTAACAAATCTAGCAAAAACAGCTCTAGTCAAACAAACCGAAATGACAGCAGCGCAAAATTTAATAACAAATGCTCCTTCTGAACTAAGAACTATTTTATTAATTCATAATCCTGTCAATCTTTCAACTGCAACTACACATGTTATTAATTATAGTATGATCGAAAATCAGTTAAAATTTAAGAATGAACACTCAAGCACAGCTTAGAAAACAAATTAAACCCCAATTTAAATTAACACTACCAACACCACAAAAACCTTCATGTTTCAAACCCAATCAATTCCAAGGCATTTTCCAAGCCAACCCATCAAGATACAACCCCGACAAATCACGCAACCTCATTTCCCAACAAAATAGCAAGTTTTTGGAAAACCCAAAAACGTATTTTCCCGCGAAAATTCACACAAACCCACGAGTAAACCAACGCCCATGTCTGCTACGAGCAGAATTCCTTCAATGCAAACACGAAACGTGACACAAAGACCTTTTCAAAATCAACGATTTCAAAGACCTCATAACAACTTTCAAAACATGAATAACAGACCACCTCCACTCGTGTTCACGGAATTAACTCATACCGAAGGAAACATACCACAAGATACCGCGACATACGATACTCAAGAAGAGACAGAATGTTATAGCGGACAATTCTTCGATGATTCGATTCTGACGATGACCTAAATAATCGGGAACAATATCTTAATTAATTCCAATCTAATGAAAATGAAAATTTTTTCGAACCTGCCTCGGAAAACAGTCCAGTCTAACTCTAAACAGTTTCCAAATCAATGCCCTGCCATATATATTGATCTCAGAACCTCCATGCAAACTCCTAATCGATACAGGTAGCCACGCATCTTTAATAAGACCCCATATCGCAGAGCAATGGTTCCCCGAAACAATTGTAAATTCAAGCACACACCCTAATAACGTGTGCCGCACCGATTAAAAATCATGTGCTCCCCCTTCGATTAAAAATCATTCGAAATTTTCAACATCGAGCAAATTCAAAGTGAAATGCACTTTCAAGAAAATAACGCCCTTGACCGGGGCCCGTTTTGACTAATTCGACATGATCACCTCAAACCCGAAGAAAAGCAAGCATTAAGAAAAGTCATCCGACAATTCCCAAACATTATAATATATAAACCCGAAGACAAACTAACTTTTTCCAATCAAGTCAAGCACGAGATTAAAACAACAGACGAAATACGGGTATTTCCAAATCCTATCGTTACCCTTTCGTCCATAAACAAGAAGTTAATAGACAAATAGAGCAGATGCTCAATGACGGAATTATACTACCATCAGCCAGCCCCCAGTGTGGATAGTCCCTAAGAAAGCCGACGCATCCGGAAAAAGAGTGGCGCATGGTCATTGACTATCGAAAAATCAATGAAAAAACAATTGACGATCGTTAACCGCTGCCAAATATCTCGGACATCCTTGACAAACTAGGCAGAGCCCAATATGTCACCACTTTAGATCTCGCCTCGGGATTCCATCAAATAGAAATGCATCCTAATTATATTCAAAAGACCGCCTTCAACGTAGAAAATGGTCATTACGAGTACACTCGCATGCCATTTGATCTTAAAAACGCACCCGCGACTTTTCAGCGCGTAATGAACAACGTACTTCAGGGATTACATGGAAAAGTTTGTCTCGTTTACATGGATGATATAATCATCTTTTCAACCTCTCTCCAAGAGCACATCGTAAACCTAAAAACAATTTTCCAACGACTAGCCGACAACAATATGAGAATCCAAATCCAAGTCGACAAATCCGAATTCCTTCAGAAAACGGTAGCATTCCTAGGTCACATAATAACCCCAGAAGGCATTAAACCCAATTTCAAGAAGATAATAGCCATAAAAACTTCAGCAACCCAAAAAACCCAAAATAAATCAAATCATTCCTCGGTTTAGTAGACTATTAGCGAAAATTCATTAAAGGATTTGCTAAAATAACAAAACCTCTGACAAACTGCTTAAAGAAAGATAAAAAGGTAGAACACACGCCAGAATTTGTCAAGAGCTTTCAGTTATGCAAGGAAATCCTAATGAATGACCCTATCTTGCAACACCCTGATTTCCCAAAACCCTTTCTACTAACCACCGATGCAAGTAATTATGCGATAGGCTGTACTATCACAGGGTCCAGTAGGTCAAGATCTTCCCGTAGCTTATGCTAGCCGAACTTTAAACCCCGCCGAATGTAATTATTCGACAATTGAAAAGAAACTTCGAGAGCCATCGATTGGGCAACCAAATACTTCCGACCTTGCCTCTTCGGCGTTAAAGTCAAGATCCTCTCAGACCCCTTCGATGGCCAATGTCCATCAAAGAACCCAATTCAAAGTTAGTCAGGTGGAAGCTAAAACTTTCCGAATTCGACTACGAAATTCAATATAAAAAAGGCACCCAAAATATGAACGCAGACACCCTTTCGAGACCTCCAGTCCAAATTAATGCCCTAGACAATATTAGTGACATTCCAGAACTCGACGAAAAATATTTTGAAGAACCATTTAATCGCTTATAATACGACTGTGCCGGCAACGTCGCCTGATGAAACGTAGTATAACAATCAACGAACTAAGAAACCGTTGAGTACCTTTTTTGCGATTAAAAATTCCTAGGATAAGAAGTATTGTATTATTATGTAAGCTGTGGTATTGGGTTGTACGGAATAATCGAGGAGAATAAAGTTAGTTTTGTCCGAGAGCCGTCGCTTTATTTTTCCTCTGAATAATATAAAAGTAAAATTATTTCCCGATGAACAAACCCAACAAAAGAAACAAATCCCTATTCCTGGAAAAAAGTTAGTCATGCCCGACTAACCCAAACTAACCCAAATTTTCATATGACGAATCAGATAAATCGTCATATCCCCAAAATAAACATAATTTCTAATTAAGTGAAGAGTGGTGGCTGTGTGCATGTATGAATCATACCAAATGAAACACTTTGTATTCCATTCAAAATTTTTGCATGGAATACAAAGTGTTTCATTTGGTATAATTTCTAATTAGCAAATATGACCACCAGACTTACACGAATACGACGATCAAACGGTCCATACCTCCATCGAAAACCCAATATTAGGAGCCCCCTACACTAACACACATTTGAATATCTTTAAGAATCAAATAGTATTCAGATATTCTAATAACAGCAAGGCCAAAAGAGAAATCGAAATTCCTTTTCCAAATAAGAAAAGAATAATTTTCTTTCTACCTGGGTCATGGGTTAGACGAAATAATATTTAAAGCTAATAAAAGAAAACATACCACCAAATAATTACTGTATATTCTTTAAGCATAATACTCTCGAACCATTCGTCCTTAACGTCTTTAGGAAATATTTGAATAGTAATTCCTTTTCATTGCAAATCAGTAACTCTCTTGTACAGGATGTAACAGATAAAAACGAACAAAAGCATAAGATACAAATCTATCACGAAACAAAAACCGCCCACAGAGGAATTACAGAAAATACCGCCTCATTGAAAATAAACCATTACTGGCCCAACATGGAAAAAGACATACAAGATTATATTTATGGCTGCGAAATCTGTCAACAGACAAAATACGAAGGCAAGCCTTACAAAATAACCTTTAAACCCACTCCTATCGGTAATATACCCTTCGAACATAGTTACATCGACGTATTGAAAGACAAAAGTTCCTAACGATAATTGATATTTTTTCTAAGATGGCCCAATCTTTGCGGAAACACGCATCGAGATATCGCAAAACCTTATCAAGTACTTTAGCCATCACGGAATCCCTAAGAAAATCACTACCGATAACGGAACCTCATTTAGAAACCAGGTAGTTTTAGATCTTTGTACCCTTTATAAAATCGAAATCCACTTTGTCACCCCACTATAGTCTCAATTCAAATTCTCCTACGGAGAGATTACATTCTACTTTACAGGAAAGTATAAGTAGTTTAAAGCTAAACAAACCCAGAACTGATATTTCAGAGCTAATGGATATTGCTATATTAACTTATAACAATAGCACACATTCGCCTCACGAATATACACCCTTTCAAATAATTAAAAGAAACCTGAACTACAAAACTCCTCTAGAACAGAACAAAAAAGAAATCCAAACGGATTACATCAACTTCCTAAAAGAAACCTTTGCTCTATTAAATTCAAACGTACATGATAAACTTAAAGAGCAAGAGAACTTAACAGTCTCAATAAAAAACGCGAAAACGAACCCGACATCAACCCTGAGTCTCCCATCTTATATAACTCAGCGAAGCAAAATCGACCCAAGATATGATATTCTCCGCCCAGAGGATAATAGACGCACATCTCAGAGACTTGAAAATAAATTAAATAAAAATCTCTTAAAACGACGTAAGTTAAGACGAACAATAAATGTTCTAGGTGACTCACCGGGATGTTCAAAAGAATCGACAGAAGCCTCATCGGATTCGCCATCCATTTCATCCTAATCAGAAGTTACGAGGTGGAAATCCTTAATAATCCCATATTGGCCATATTCAACGGAAACGCCTACATTATAAACAACCACAACATCGCACATTACCACATCAACATCACTTTAATTCGTAAATGCCTTAGATCCATAGATAAAACGACTATTAAACTAAATTCTTCTATATAGGAAAAAATGCAGACTACGAACTCACATTGTTGATCTTCATCAAATTAAATCATAGCTTAGATTCAATTAAACAAATAAAAAACCAAATAAATACCTTTAAAATCGTCAACACAGAAATACCTCGCAGAGCCCTACTTAACATTATAGCAAAGACAATCATACTACGAATAGACAGTTCATCTAATGTAAAATAAAACGCCCCCGAAAAGGATCCCAACTGCAACCGAGTTGGGATCAATCGAGGATTTCCAATGGAAAAATTCTCGATGGATCCCAACTCGCTTGCAGTTGGGATCCTTTTCGGGTGCGTTTTATTTTACATTAGATGAACTGTCTATTCGTAGTATGATTGTCTTTGATTATAGGTACAGCACAGAAATGGCTGTTCGGAACACTAGATAACGAAGAGTGTTTAAAATATGATCGATATATTCAAACATTGCGCGAAAATAAAGTCTTAGTTAGTAAAGATATAAAATCACAACAAACTGTTTTAAAATCTCTCACCAAAGCATTTCATGGTCAACTACTAATCATTGAAAGGAATCAAAATACTACTTCTACTAGATTACAATCAATTGAACTCACGAAAATAGCATTTCTAACATTCTGTATGCTTCAATGATAATCGACAATTTAAACCAACAAATAAATAATATCAAAGAGATAGTTCAAAATATGCTAACGACTATACATTTTGCACAAATAGGCATAATGCACCACCCAATCTTGAAAAATAACGACTTAAACCAAATATTAAAAAATATACCCCAGGAAAATAAATCCCATTTGACAACGCCGTCAAATATTACGATACGATTAAAACAACCGTTTTAATACAAAATGAATTAGTCATATTTACAATTTATACACCAATTATCACTCCTAGATCATATTTATTGTATAAAATACAATTCTATTCCCATTCATAACCACACTATAACTATAAGAAACCCCTACCTACTACTTACGAGCGAAGAAAAAGAAGAATGTCCTAAAATCGAAGACATCAACCTTTGTCTTCTGACCAAGCTTAATAAGAACGAGCCATGCCTATATGAAGCCACATACGCGCCCAAGATGCGATGCCCCACCGTAAAAATAAACTACGAGGCCTCATCAGTCCAACAATTGGCGGACAATCTATTATTAGCCATCCCAAAACAACCGATACCAGTCCTAATCAAATGTGAGGCAAATACAAAAATCGAGGTCATAAAACAACCATCACTAATTAAGATAGATACATCCCAGATCTCAATCCTCACTGGCAGCTACAAAGCCATGCAAATAAAGGAAAATTTTGATTCACATAAAATTGCCCAAAATTAACATCGAACAAGACAACCCAGCAAGGAAATCCCTACAATTAAAGGAAACCAATCATGAAGCAATCCAAGACGCCTTATCCCAAGCTGACCAACTGAAAATTCACCAGTTGAAACAATTAGAATTTAAAACTGACAATACCAAAACATTTATCCTTATATCGCTAAGCTGTATAGTAGTAATACTAATCCTACTCTATTACCTTTATACTAATTGTAAGAAAGCAAAAGCTGACACAAACATTGAAGTAAAATTAGTAGATACGGTTTCTGAAAACAATGTACTAACAAAATCTCTTATTTTCAGAAACTTAAGGAGGGAGGAACTATATGTACAAAAACCCTCATAATCATCATTATCTCAATAAACCGCTAGGGCCATTATGGCATTCTTTGTTTAGATAAGGGATCCTATAAATACCCTAAACTACCCCAGCGGGGGCCAGTTAATCTCATAGCGTCGTGCTGTTCAAATCAACCTATTTAGTTTCAAGTACACTTGCGACAAATTGTCTTGTAACCTAATTTTATTTTTTGAATAAATAATTTTTAAAAAGACGTTTCGCTGAAACTTAAATAAAAATACTTAATCAAATTGTAAGTAAGATAAATTCTCGAACCGCAACAAAGATAAGGTCGCGTTTTAATCCATTTTAGATGAAATTAAGCTTTCTAGTGTTGCCAGTTATCCTTTTGCCTCCAGGAACTCACAATTGTGACATTTTTTATATATGTAATTTGATTGGGACAATATGCTTTAGTGGGCCAAAACGATACCGTACGATTGTGACTATGTATTCAAACGAGCTCCCGTATGATTTCGCCGACAATTACCGACCACGTAACGTGCAACGGAAATGTTGTGACTGATATCAACATGGGAATAAAACGTAAGTACCTAGTTTTTTTTGTGTAAATTTTGTTTGAGGTTTATGTAAAATATTGATAATTATAAGAAACATATCAAATTCACCTATAGGGTAGAAATTTTCGCAATAACAGTTTTATTGCTTTTGAGGTTATGTTTGACATCATAACGCACAA
>MU188504.1:0-23653 GCA_016904865.1 Pissodes strobi | reverse complement strand
ATCCCTGTAAAATTGTTCCTTGCTATTTGTGTATATTTGAATGGCTTACTTGTAGATGTCACTCATAGTTCTAAGTTTTAAATTTTATATTTGTTTGGTGTATAATCTCGGCAGTAGTCATTGTTATCGTATCATCTGTTGTTGTGAGGTGAAAGAACGCACGTTGGGTGAGCTATTTAGCTATTGTATTTTAGGTTTTTCTAATTTAATTTATATTTTATAGGTCTGATGATGCCCTTAACAAGGCTAAATATGTAACCTGAGACAAATTATAATTATTTTGATTCTATAAATTTTGAGTTTGGTTTTCCCCTTTATAATTTAAAGTCAGTATCTTTTGGCAATAATGGATGATTTTTTCAATTTAAGTTACCAATATCAATAATAATTTTCAATTTTATTGTTTTATATTTAGCTAGTATATTATTTTTAATTATTTTATTATATGTACCTGTAATGTAGCTTAATTTTAGATTAATTATTAGAAAGTTAAGTCACTAAGATTAATAATTTTCCATTTTATTGTTTTATATTTAGATAGTATATTGTTTTTTACATGTACCTGTAATGTAGCTTAATTTTAGACTATTTATTAGAAACTTATGTCACCAAAACTGATAATTTTCAATTTTATTGTTGTATATTTAGGGGTATAAAGTGTATTCATTTACTCATTAGATCAAATTTAAAAAATTATATTTTCTAATACAACTCGTTTAGTCCTGTAAATTTATTTTTGTATAATGTAAATCATATTAGTTTTAATAGAATAGATGCAGAGATATCCAAGAGAAACAGTCTACGAAAACCAACCTTATAAATGTTATACTAGCAAAACTATTAAAAACTTAAAAATATATATTTTCTAAGCTCTGTAATGGAAAAAAACTGAAATTTTATTATAATGAATGTGCTTATTTTACCATTAAAAAATGTTTTTCTTGCCATTAGAGACAATGGCAGCACTTCAGAGAAGTCTAACTTAAAAGGCGGTAAGTGAGCCGATTTTTATTAGTTGCCGTCTTTTTACTTACAAATACGCAAGTATCGCTGATAAAGTCAGTGGTAAGAAGGCAGTAATAAACATATTTCTTAAATATCGGGATTGCTCTTTGAATAAATATATTCTTATTTATTCTACCAACGAAAAACAAAAAAATCGCATAAATTATTACCAAATCTGATAGATAAATGAAAATATAATTTGGCGTTTTTCTCGAAACCACGCTTTTCAGACTTGCCACCTTTTAATTTAGGACGGCAGATTAGGACTAAAAAACTTTGTGGTAAATACAAGTACTTCGAGATCTATCAAGGGCTGACAACTAACTTGCCCAACAGAGATTTGAGATTGGGACCTTCAGTAGTTTTGGGGTTGGTTGAAACGTTGCCTCAAGAAAGCTCCCTATTTTTTGACAGATATTTTACTACTATTCCTCTATTAAATAAATTAGCGGAAATAAACATTGATGGTACTGGTACTATCATGTCAAACCGACTTAAAGGTTGTGACTTTAAGGGTGACAAGAATTTGTCACGCGGATAATCTGAAGAGTTTGTTGGCAGTAATAATAAAATTTCTGCAACGAAATGGAAAGACAACAAATCGGTTATCATGTGTTCTACAGCATATGGATCACGACCGGAAGAAACAGTACAGAGATGTGATAATAACAGAAAAGAAAGAATAGAAATAAGATGTCGGAAAGTCGTAAAGGCCTACAATCCAAACATGGGCGGAGTAGACATTTGCGACCAAATGCTGGAATACTATAGATCTTTTTTCAAAACGAAAAAATGGCATTTGAAGGTAATATTACATTTGTTTGATTTGGCAATTGTAAATTCTTGGAAGGAATATAAAGATGATCACAAACTAGCAGGAGGAAAACAAAAACCTTTGGGATTATTGGACTTTAAGTTACAACTGGGAGAATATTATAATATTATATTAAATTATAATATTATAATATAAAATATTCCATTATTTTCAAAATTCATGTAAAGAAAATTTATATTTTATGTTTTGTAAAACTGAATGTTTTTTTAATAAATATTTTAAACAAATTAAAAATTAAAAACTCACAGATTCAATGTTTTTCACAATTGTAAATTTCACCATTGGCACCTGATACTCACAAATGTCATTTTGTTCACAATTGTGATATTCTGCTTTGACTACCAAACTTCACAATTGTGAAAGTCCTGAATTTTCGACAGGATCCTTCTTACATTTACTTCTTTAAGATATATAACGAAAATTGTTGGTATCAAGAAAAAACTAAGAAAAAAGTTTCAGGTGTCAAAGGGTTAAAACGGAACGATTACCACTGATAGGGTTTCAAAGAGAAGTAGATAGCGTTCCGCTAAACATAGCTTTGGCTGATGAGGATTTTATTACACCTAAAGTTATTGATGTTCTTTTAGGCGCGTATATTTTTTATGAACTTTTATTAAAGGAAAAATAAGACTCGGTCAAAACATGCCTATTCTGCAAGAAAATTTACTGGATATTAACGGGTACGCTACATTTAAATGAAAGTCAAAAAGGACTTAAAAGAATCTGTAACTTTCAACAAAATGAAAGCAATGGTTTAAATGAAATGTTAGGTAAATTTTGGGAGTTTGAGGAATTACCTCAAAAAGCTATTATCACCAGAAACCCAATATTGTGAGGATTTTTTTTAGAAAACTACAGACGGTCGTTTCATAGTTAAATATCCTTTCGTAAAGGATGTAGAAATTAAGTTCGGCAACTTGAAATAATCATATTGTTACGTTTTTCCCGTGGGTTCTTAACAGAATTACAACTTTCACTACCACTGTATACAATTTAATACTCTAAACTACTCTTATAACTTTACAACTAATATCTATTCAACACTCAATGATTAACTGAACTGAACTAACTAACCGACTGGCTAACATTCGCCTTAGGTCTGCTTATATATAATCTCCAATCCATCACGAATATTCGGGAAGTATTCCGAGGCCACTCTATATGATCTCGACGAGGCCATCGAGACAATTCCAGCGATCCTGAAACTTCGCGACCGGCCGGGCGATGAGTCCTACAGACAGGGAAGCGAGCGGCACGGCGGCGGCTAGTTCTATAGGGTAGCACAAAAACGTTCGGATGGTTGTTAGGCTAGCCGTAACATTGCCTCCCTCTTAATTCTGATCGTCCCGATCAGCTAATTCATGTCCGTGAACCTGTCGAGGTGGGCAACTTTCAGTTTGCTTCTAGGGCTACGCTGAATTCTATACACAACGTCATTAATTCTTCTGATGACCGTATAAGGTCCTTCCCATACTGGTGTTAGCTTGGGAGATCTTCCTTTCTTCCTTTGTGGATTATATAACCAAACTTTATCGTTCATCCGAAATCCCCTAGAGTTAGCTTGGAGATTGTATCGAGCCTTCATTCGGTCACTGGCGAGACGTTCAAACGGTAGTCCCACATCATTCTGTTTCATCTTCCCACTGGATCTTGTCTGGGGTCGTTGACTTGAGGCACAGGTTGAACACTGCTGGCACCATGATTTCACATCCTGGCAGTAGTTGACCCAGTAAAATTTGTCGCGGATTTTGTCAATCATTCCGTTAACTCCGAGATGAGCACCAATTTTTCTATTATGTACTTCGTCCAGAACTTCCGATACCCTCTTCCTTGGTACCACTAACTGCGTCTTCACTACTTTGCCATCGGCGCTTTCCCAGGCTCGTTTAAGGAGTCCATTTTCAACTACCAGGGCGTCCCACTGAGCCCACAGAAATTTAAAAGTAGATCCCTTAGTTGAAATATCTCTCCAGCTTGGTCTTGGTTGACGTTCTTCCTTATCTTTTAGTAGTAGTGCTATTTCATTATCCTCAAGCTGATCCTTCTTCAGTTGCTCTGTGGTCCACTGCTGATCAACCATAAACTTGATTCGCCTAATGGGAGTGATTCCTTCTCGTTGGTCAATTCTTTGGCGATGTTTATAATTATCCTCACATGACCTTCTGGATAAAGCATCTGTATTACTATGCCATCTTCCTTCCCTGTGCTTAGCCTTAAAGTTATATTGTTTCAACTCTTCCTGACTTGGCTTTGAACTGCTGTTGTCTCTGGATGGAGCTGTAGGTTGTAGTTGTACTCGACAGTCTCTCGTAAAATGCCCAATGTTGCCACATATATAGCACTGATTTGAAACATTTCGTTTACGTGGCCTATCTTCTAGTGGCTCCCGGAATCTTTGTACTTGACAGTCCCTTTTGAAATGCCCAGTCCTGCCGCATCTATAGCACTGATTTATAGCCTTTCGATTACATGGTCTAACTTCTGTTGGCTCCCGGAATATTCGTACTCGACAGTCCCTTCTGAAATGTCCAGTCTTTCCACATCTATAGCACTGATTTGATGTATTTCGGCTATGTGGCCTATCTTCTATTGGCTCCTGGAATCTTTATACTCGACAGGCTCTTTTGAAGTGTCCAGTCTTGCCACATCTATAACACTGATTACGGTTGTACGGCCTAACTTCTAGTGACTCCCTGAATCTCCCCGTAGCCTGAAGAACTTCGGTTAATTTCTTTAAAATACCGCCCATTTCAGTTAGTTCACAATTGTTCGCCAAATTTTCTTCCTTGATGGATACTTCCCTGATTGCTGGCTTAGAGATGTTACAGGCCGCCTCGATTTCCAGAGCTCTACCCAAAACTTCACGGCTGCTATCAAATTTGGCTAGACGTAACATCTTCTGAGTTTCTGGATCTCTGACACCGTCCACGAAATATTCAGCAACAAGTTCCTCTTGAAATTCTTCTGTCGCTCCCGGGTAGGCCAATTGAATGAGACGTCTAATGTCTGCCTCAAATTCTTGCAGGTTTTCACCAGGCATCTGATGTCGGGACTTAACTTGTACCTGATAGAGCTGTCTTCTATGTTGGTCGCCAAATCGTCTCTCCAGGACAGCTACAAGTATGTCATATTTCCCCTGTTGGCTGATGGGAATTGTCTGCAGTAGTTCCAGGGCAGACCCACGAAGCGCTACCACTAGTGATGTAGCCATTTATTCGTTTTTCCAACCGTTGGCAACAGCCGCGGCTTCAAATTGTCTTTTGTACATTGTCCAGGATGTTTGACCGTCATAAGTTGGAGGTTTGAAATGTTGTCCTGTGGCGAATACCCTCTCGGTGGATCCTTGATTTTTTAATTTGGTAAATTCTGCTTGTAGATTGTTCATTTCTTGCTGTACGTTTCCTACTTCTTTTTGTACACTCCCAACTTCTTTTTGTACATGTCCAACTTCTTTTTGCACATTCCCAACTTCTTTTTGCACATTTCCAACCTCTTTTTGTATATTACCTACTTCTTTTTCACATTCCTCATTTTGCCCGTCCAATATTTTCTGTAATTTTCCTTGCTCGCCTACACTTACATCAAGCATCCATTTCTGAAGCCGTTCCTGTTCTGCTTGCCTTTTGTCTTCTTGGTCTTGCAAAATTTTCTGAAGCCGGTCCTGTTCTGCTTGCCTTTTGTCTTCTTGGTCTTGCAAAATTTTCTGAAGCCAGTCCTGTTCTGCTTGCCTTTTACGTTCATCCTCTTCCCGATCCGCTTGCTTTTTATCTTCTTGACCTTGTAAAATTTTCTGAAGCCGGTCCTGTTCTATTTGTCTCTCAGCATTTAGATTTTCCATGAAATCGGCCAACATTTTATTAATTTGCTCCATTTCTGCCGTTTGTTGCCTTGTATTGACCATAGAATGTTATAACCTTTTACCAGAATCCACCAATCAAACGGTCTCGTTGACGTACTTGTACCTCTTCTTTCCTCGAAAAAAACTTCGCAAGTCCGGTCGCTTCACAATCCGACTTCTGACACCAAATGTTACGTTTTTCCCGTGGGTTCTTAACAGAATTACAACTTTGCTATTTTCAACTAATACTCTCTTTATTCACTACCACTGTATACAATTTAATACTCTAAACTACTCTTATAACTTTACAACTAATATCTATTCAACACTCAATGATTAACTGAACTGAACTAACTAACCGACTGGCTAACATTGGCCTTAGGTCTGCTTATATATAATCTCCAATCCATCACAAATATTCGGGAAGTATTCCGAGGCCACTCTATATGATCTCGACGAGGCCATCGAGACAATTCCAGCGATCCTGAAACTTCGCGATCGGCCGGGCGATGAGTCATACAGACAGGGAAGCGAGCGGCACGGCGGCGGCGGCTAGTTCTATAGGGTAGCACAAAAACGTTCGGATGGTTGTTAGGCTAGCCGTAACAATATTTAAAACGTTTTTTAAATATAGAATCGCGTCTCAAACGCAATGAAACTTTAAGAAATCAATATGTGCAATTTATGACGGAGTATGAATCTCTCGAACATATGACATTAAAATGCAATCTTGACACTGCTAATTCGAACGAAACGATTTCGTATTTTATTCCTCATCACCCTGCAATACGTAATTCAAGTTTGACGACACAGTGTAGAGTCGTGTTCGACGCTAGGTTTAAAACAGATGCGGATATCACTCTTAATGAATTGTTATGTCTCGGTCCGACAGTACAAAACGAATTATTTTCCAGATTTGTTCTTAGATTTCGACTTAAATCAATAGCGCTAAATGCCGACAACATAAAAAATTATGACTAGGCAAATTTTAGTCGACCCAATGCATCGTGCTTTTCAAAAAATTTTATTGCAATCTGATGCGAAAGAACTTATTCAAGTTTTTTATTAAACACGGAATTATATTGTACATATGCCCTAGTTTAAGTAACCAACGCTCTGTAGGTACCCTAAAAGTAGACCACTTAAGTTTGTTTATGTTATGGTATTATATAAGCGCTCGCAGACGCCAGACAGAACCTCTCTATAATTAGCAGCTGTTGACTCGACAAATTGAAATGTACCCAAATTCCATAGGAAAACAGCATTCAATGTTGAAAATTGACACTACGAGTACACTAGGATGCCATTGGGCCTTAAAAAAGCTCCAGCAACATTCCAAAGAGTAATCGACAATGTGTTGCAAGGACAACAAGGGAAACATTGCCTCGTCTATACTGTTGTGTGGAAAACTGTTTTCTTTTTTCAAGCTATTGACTTCGTTTAATATCAATTGCCAATTAATTTAGAAATAAGTAACTGACTTTACTGTAGGAAAAAATACAAGAAAAGTGCCAATAATGAATACCACATTAGAATTTCAGCTTGCACAAACACGATTTTTATTTTTTAACCGAAAACCATGGGTCGGGCGAAAGACGATAAAGAGATCAAATTTACACAGAAATGAATGCTAATTTCAAAAAACATTTTTACTTTAAGAGAAAGCAGTGGCGTACCATTTTTTCCCCCAAAAATGTTCAATGCAAAACCCGTACGGATGGCACTGATAGAAATAATCAATTTGTCTGTACATCAGAAAATGCATCTTGATGCATAGATGTGTACCAAATTTCATAAAACTATCTGCAATGGTATCACAGTTATTATATAAAATGGATTTTTTCGGAAAACTTTATTTACCACCCTGTGTCTCAAAAGTTAAGACGTTTAGGACATAGACTCATATGAAGTTTTTCTTCTTGAAATGGGTCCAAGAATCAAATGGGCACTAGTCCATTTGACAAATTAATATATAGGGCCAAGACTATTAGCCCAACCATGGTTAGGCGACGACGTATGCCAGTGCCATAGAATGAACTTGACATTAAATGACAAAAAAGAAATTTTAAAATTGTATAATATATCGGATGATAAAGATCAGCTGACGTATGTAAAAAACAAAAAAATATCCCTCCCAGAATTACGGCAGATATCATTAAGGAGGCGAAAAGGTATCCAGTTTTGCATGCAGAAAGTAAGCGAAATAACATTTTTTGCATCTATAAACACTGTACATATATTTTGCTCCATCTTCAAGGCCTTTTTTATATCAAACCCGATACGATAGAGAATAACAGAGGCGACACGTTGGAAGATGTTATTTTATATGGAATGTCAACTATTGTGCAATATTTGTTGATTTAACGAAGAATCTAAGGAACACCCTGTATTTGAAACGTAGGATTTAGATACATAACAAGATTTAAATGTTCCTTGAATTCTTCTGACACTTCCTCCAGTCTTAATGGTGAATAAGAAGGTGACCCGACACCGAGAAAACTAACAGAAGGTAGAAAATTAGCCTACTGGTGGACACAGGAGATCGCAGAACTAAGAACAAAATGACTAGCCTCAAGAAGAACAGACAACAATCAATGAATAACATACTAGGCGCAGATGGCGAATATGCAGAGAGGAGAGAAGAATTGAGAATGGCCATCAACAGCTCCAAAAATATGCGATGAAATTGATAATAACCCCTGGGGGGAGGGATATAAAATAGCTACGAGAAAACTCAAGCTCAAAACGCATAGCCAGGCTCTTACAATGGCAAATAAAATACGCCTTTTTCGTACACGAGACACAGTTTTCTGGAATGAAGTAGAAATTAACATAAATCTTATACCTGAAGTGACAATAGAAGAAATACCTAAGGCAAACGAGAAACTAAAGACGAAAAAAGCACCCGGCATAGATGGAATACCAGTGAAGGTACTGCAGGCAACCGTCGGGGAAAAGCCAGAAATATTCTGCCCAGCATTTCATAATATCATATAAACGGGGGAGTTTCCAGAAAAATGGAAGATTGCCAAGCTTGCACTGATAGAGAAACCAAAAAAGACTCCAAATGAGGAAAATAAGTGCAGACCCTTATGTCTACTTAACACCTTCAGCAAACTATTAGAGCACCTAATTCGCAACAGGCTGTATGACGACCTAAACTTAAACGAAACCCTATCAGATAGACAGCTTGGGTTCAGACCAGAGAGATCTACTACAGATGCTGTCAATAAGGTTACAGAAATCCTGAGAAATGGAATACAGAAAAAGAGTCACACACATAGAAATAAATAGGAGCCTTGATCATCAGGAATGCTTTTAATACGGCACCGTGGAAAGAAATAGTGACAGAACTAGAAAATCGGGGAACGGTACCATACTTAAGAAAGATTATTATGAGCTATCTCACAAATAGGAAAGTTATACTAAAAGCAGAGGTCCAAACAACGGAAATAAATATGACATGTGGCGTCCCACAGGGCTCGCTGCTAGGACTTACCCTCTGGAACATACTATATGACGGCCTCCTTAGGAACGAACAACCGGAGGGAGTAACCCTGGTCGGTAATGCGGATGACGTCGCTATGGTGATTCTGGGCAGTGACATGGAAGAAATACAGGGATGATGGGCATCAACGAGTGGCTACAAGCAAACCACCTAGAACTAGCAATAGAAGACGGAGCTAGTGCTGACGACCTTAAAGAAGCAACCCCTACGGGAAACGTTAAAAGTGCTAAGCGAGGAAATAAAATCAAAAGATGCCATTAAATACCTTGGAGTATGGATTGACAGGAAAATGTGCTTTACGACCCATATAAAAAAACAGTAGCTAGAGCAAGCCAAACAACCATGCCACTGACCAGATAATGCCAAACATAGGAGGCCATCTGGCAAGCAAGCGGAAAGTACTGGCGGCAGTGACCAATTCGGTCATACTATAGGCTGCCCCTGCATGGACGAAAGCAATGGGAATTTAAAAGAAATAAGCGAGTCTGCTAGTACTCGAGACATTGATGTGTAAACATATAACGACATCGGTTGTAAACAAATGACAGCAGCACGTTGTGTTCATAAGCAAGCAGTCACCCATCCAAGTACTAACCACGCCCGACGTTGCTTAACTTCCTTCAGTGATCGGACGAGAACTGATAGACTAAGAGAAACACCATCAAGGTAGCGCCTGACCCGAAGCGGGCGGCTACAAATGGGTGGAACGAGCTCAAAGCAATAGTGAAGGCAATCGGTCTAGGGAAGGCCACCCGAACAAACCACTGCAAATATAATGAAGGATCGCGGAAATAAGGATAATGAAGTTACGGAGCAGGGGTCGGAACCCCAGTTCCTGGGAAACGCGGGTGTGTGGATAGGCACCGACCGACCGTCAGCAGACGACTATCCAGTACCCTTGGTAGGAGACCAGGCAAGGGTGCAGGCACCTACTACTGGAATAATACGTGGAAGCAAAGGCTTACCGCACAGTAGACTGAATGTCATCAGCAAACTCCAGAAGGCAGTAGGAAGAGAAAACTCTTGGACACATCAATGGAAAAAAATTAAACCGCCGGAGCATACAAAACGAAAGAAAGCCCGGAGGCATTTGTGCTGAGGGAAGCACTAGATATGATAAGTAAGCTTTCAGGAGAGCTGGAAAGGCGCATTGAACAAAAATACAAAGAGAGAGATAAAGGACATGTGTTAAACTAAAGAGACAGATACAAGTAATTAAAAGGACTTCAGTGAAAGCGTGGCTCGAAACGCACAGATATGAAAAAGTGGAGAAAATGACCATTGATGCCGATACGCAGACGACGCAAATGTCAAAAAAAGAGAATCTCTAGAAATTGAAAAGGAAAATGAATTAAACTCTCTAATAGAAGAAGAAGTGCCAGAACTATTAAACACTCTTAGAGAAGAGGAAGGAAAATAAATGGATTCTCTATCAGGTTGACTGCATTTTATAAAAATAAAGTCAATTTAAAGTTGTTCAAGTAAGCGACCCTGCAATTTATTGATAATTTTTAAAAATCAGTTATTTATATGAGAACAATATAAACAATAAGTATAATTAACTAGTAAGTACAGGTTTAATTTCTAAACATTTTAGATTTACATACGGCACACACTGTATACTGACTAGACGAACGGCAACGTCAAATACAATGCTTAAACTCATCTAAAAAAATAAAATTTGGATTTATTGAACGTAATTTAATAAATTATAAGTTTTTTGGTTTTAGACTTATCAGATCCATTTAATAGCGAGTCAGTATCTAAATATCAACCTTCAGAAAAATCTATCAGAGAAACAGTAAGTGCAAGTTACTCAGATGATTCCTGTAGTGATTTGAATTACCAGCAATCTATCTCCTTCTAAGGAAATTATATTCACCGAAAATGTATTAGTCAATAATTCCACTGCAAGCACGAAATCAAATGATAAACTACTGAAAAATAAAGCTTCTAATTCTACAAAGTTAAGAAGAGAAAAGAAAAATTGTTGCTTTTTTTGTCACGGTCTGGGGACGCATTTCCCACAACATTTAGAAAGAATACACGGTTTTGAGGAAAAGGTTAAGGAGTTTGCTTTCCTTCCAAACGATTGGTATTTTAAGATTAGTAGATCATAGGCCAGATTAGGGAGACATTCCTATTTGACCTATTTATAGTAAATAGGTAATACAAATTTGACCCGTTGTTTGCATTTTAGGTTGTCCTGAAAGACAACACTTGATTGAGAAGCTGAGGAAAGAAGGTAATTTTCAAATTGTTAATGAAAATGAAGGTAATATGGTGCCAATAAGACAGGATGGTCATTGTAAAGGGAAATATCTCCCGTGTCCAAACTGCCATTGTTTTTATTCAAAAATGTCACTAAGAAAACATTACGTCAAATATTCTAAAGAGGCGGTTAAGGGTGAAAAGCATTTATTTCAATTGACTCGAAGAATGAAAGTGGTTGTCATACAGTTGCCAATAGCATTGTGAAAAACGAAATTTTTCCTGTTCTTAAGGATGACGTAATTTCAAATATGGTAAAGTATGATGAACTGGCTTGCGTATATGCTAACAAAATGAGTCTAAAGTATAGACAAAAATAGCATTACAAAATTATTAGAGCTAGACTCAGGCTAATAGGGCGGCTCCTCTTTGAAATGAAAAAAATAGATAATACAATTACAGACTTTTCAAGTATTTTTGTACCACAACATTTTGATAATATTATTACTTGCATAAACAAGGTAGCATGTTTGGAAAGCAATCAACAAACATATAAATCTCCTTCAACAGCATTTGCAGCCGGGACATTATTAAAGAAATGTGCAATGATTCTAATTACGGAACTAATAAAAAAAGAGAATTTCCCACGTAAAGAGCAAGTTGAAAATTTTCTGAAATTAATTTCTGAAGATATTGGCATATCTGTAATTAAAACAGTACAAGATAATCAACTTCAGCTGAGAATATTAAAGAAAATTGTGCTGCCTAGTTCAGAAGACATAAAATTACTTAATGACTATTTAAAAAATTCTAGAAGAAAATATTATGACTTACTGAAAATCAACTGTTGTTATGTATATTATAAAAAATTAGCGAGCCTTACACTAGCATCAGTCCAAGTTTTTAATCGAAGAAGAGCTGGTGAAGTTGAAAGAATTTTGGTGTCTGATTACAAAAACAATGAAAGTATTTCTAGTGGACACTTTTCAGAAATATTTGAAAAATTATCTCCCGAAGGACAAGAGAAAGCTAATACTTACGTGCGTTTTACTATTAGGCGAAAGCTTGGGCGTAAAGTCACAATAATTCTATATAAGGAGTTAGTCCAATATATAGAATTGTTGTTAAAGCATAGAGATAGAACCCTTTCCTTACCTGTTTGGCTTGCCAAGTAAGTTTAATTCAGTGGCATGTCTTAATGCCTGCTCTGCACTACGGGAATATTCGGTTGAATGTGGTGCCGAAAAGCCACAAACACTTCGTGGAACACAATTGAGAAAGAATATTGCAACTAGTTCCGTATTGTATAACCTTAATGACATTGAGGTTAAAGATCTGGCTAATTTTATGGGCCGCTCGAAAGCGATTCATGAAGAGCATTATAGATTGCCAATGGCTGCACGAGAAATTACGGAAATAAGCAAACTTTTAGAAAAGGCACAATGCGAAGAGCCGGAAGACATTGATTTCTCTTACGACCAACCAAATTCAAGTATTGAGCGTGAGGAGGAGTGTGATTTAGCAGTACACAGAAAGAGTTGTAAGTAGCGATTACTAAAGAGAGTATTAGTTTTAAACTTAATTTATTATAATAATATATTGTTAAATACAATGTCTTATTTCTAGATTCTGCTAACAATTTTTACAAAATCTACCACTTTATAATTATTGTTAATCTGCAAACTACTTCAAATTTTGGGCTTTGACACAAAAATTGTAATATGAATATTCTTAAACAAAAGTTTGTCGTTTATTATTCAGTAAATGAGATAATTGGAAAACGCTTAATGCGCTAATGCTCAAAGTTGAACTTGGTTTGGTTCGTATCTTCTTTTCAAAATGATAATTATTTTTAGCTTCACCATATGGAAAGAAGATAACATCATGGACCAATATAGAGAAACTGGCAATAAGCCGATATTTTGGCGACCTAATGAATGAGGGAAAAAGTCCGAGTCTCAATCAGTGTGAAAGCGTTATTGCAGAATGTAAAGAGCTGCAATGTAGGACTTCAGCACAAGTAAAAGCGTTTTTATGTAACCAAATGGCAAACGCAAAAAAATCATTTAATCCAACAACCCGCAGATCTATAGGTTAGTCTTAAAGCAAAAAATAAATTTCTTTGAATAACATATAATTGTTCTTAACATTTCAACCCTTAAAACTACCTCTTTTTTTTGCATCGTGTTCTGCCAATTTTTGTATCTATTTTATTAAAGATTCCCTCAGGGAGATTTTCCAATTGTTTTCAGATGTTTAACTCTTAAAGCTTTGGTGTCGTAATTCTTTTAAAATTACCACCTGGCAAACATGCTAGAAACTATGATTCAACTGGTTAACAAAGTTAAGCTTTAATCCTCATCTATTAAACGATACATTCGTTTAAATAAATTTGAGGTCTACCTCACAAATACTTGCTGGCATACACACAGACATGTTTTTATGCTATTGACAAATGATGCCAATTTTTTTTATAGTTTTTGATGTTTGTCTAAAGCCGTTTAATGTTTTTTTTTAGTACCTTGGGACGAAGATGAAAAATCTTTATTGAAATCAGTTTTTAGTGAAAATCTTGTAACTTTTAAATATCCATCTGTTGCTCAATGTGCACAAGCTTTGACGAAGCATAAAATTATTCTAAGAAGGAGAACAAATATGACAATAAAAGCATGGATAGTGGCTGAGATAATTAGGCGTAAAAAGCAAATGTAAAAGTGAAATTGTGCTTTCATGGAACTTTTTTAATATAGGACTATATTTAATACATAGAAAATATAGTTTTATTTTACAATTGTAGTTGATAAATAGTTTACATCTAGATGTACAGTTAATAAGTAGTTCATAAATCATAAGAAAACCGTTATCTATTTATAATTCAACTAATCTTGTTTAAAATTCAAAACAAAATATCTTTTCTGCGATTTTCGATTCACCTTTGGTATATTAAGATGTCTTTTAGGTCTCTTTGGATGATATTCATATACTAAAGTAAAAAATGTGAAATTTACAGAAAATCGACTTCTGGTTCAATATTATGAATTTGGTAGGCTCAAAACCGAAAAATGTTTTTCATAATAACCTCTCTGAAAACTATCATTTTCGACGTCTCTGAAGAGCAAAGAAGTAAGTCTTTCCGGTGCAGGCGCACGGGAAAAGTTTTCACGTTCTCTAATTCCAAGTGCTAAATTTGCAGTTATTTAGTTACAAAATACAGCGATGCGGGTCAAGTTTCGTTTAGCGGAAATCCGTTAGGAAGATATTCAATTTATTTTTGACAATATAGTACCTGTCTCAACGCAGAACAATCAAAGTTTTTCCCCGCAAATACATCAATAGTAGGGTGTTACCGCGGGTTTTGGACCAAATTAGGGATACTATTTAGGGATACTATATCATTATCCCCCTACCTAACTTCATACCGCTAGTCCCCCCACCTAACCTCACATTACAAGTCCCCCTACCTATTTTCAAACCAAATATCCCCCCACCAAACCAATTAACTCCACCCCTACTAATTTAGCCCCGCCCACTTCCCACTCTTATCCCCACCTACTTTCGAATGAATAAAAACGGTCACACGATCTGAACGATTAGTATTAAGCTGTCTGCGGTCAGAGTAACTACTAAAGATGTTTCAGTGTAGTGATTGTAATAAGTTCTTTACCCATAGACCAAATTTATATAGACATAAAAAGCAATCATGTCCTTTTCGTCCATCCTGTTCTGATGTGCAGTTGCCTGTTCATAAAGAAGCAAAAAAGAGAAAAGCAGATGTTCAACTAAGTAATCAATCAGCAAAGAAACCTAGAGTCGATGATAGTGTAGTGCATCCTCCGATACCTAAACTTACCCTTTCGCGATGTAAAGACTGTGACACGTGGTACATCAAAAAGAAACTTAGTGCCCATTTAAGATCAAACACTCATAAAAGTGAAATAATGAAGAAAAACAGTGAAAATGTGAAAATTCTAACATCAGCTTTTAAAAACAGGATTATATCGTACATGTTGCTTCCATCGAAAAAGTTTGTAGACATTGATGAATTTTTTACTGAAATTAAGCAAAAGTTTATTCACCTAATATCTGAGCAAGTAATAAAATATAGATCCGTTAAGATTAATGTAGAATTATTTGGACAATTCCTGTTACAATCTAAGGAAACCATGGAAACTAAATCATTTAATACTAAGAATAGGATTATTACAACAACAACAGATCTTAGTAATATATGATGATTTTTTAACTATAATCAAGGAAAAAGTGTCAACATTTGCAGAAAATGGTTCAGGATGGGCTTTGGAGAAAATATTACGATTAGAAGTCAATGTGAATAAATATAATCCAATGCGTGCATCCTCATATATTCCTTTACCAAAAGAGATTATAAATAAGAGAGCCATAATCAACGTTAAAAATCAGGATCAGTACTGTTTTGGATGGAGTGTTATAAGTGCTTTGTTGCCTGCTTACACACATGTTGATAGAACAAATTCATATCCCAATTTCTTCGAACATCTAAATTTTGAAGGAGTAGACTTCCCAGTGAAATTAAAGGATATAGAAAAGTTTGAAGTGCTAAATCAAATATCAGTGAATGTTTACGGATTAGAAACTATTTATGAAGATAATAAATTAAAATAGGAAGTAGTGGGCCCGCTGCATTATACTACTAGAAAACTTCCAACACATGTGAATTTGCTTCTAGTTAGTGATGGTAAGAACAATCATTACTGTTGGATTAAGGACATGTCTAGATTAATATCATCTCAAATTAATAGCACGAATTGTAAAAAACATTTCTGTGATGGTTGTTTGATTTATTTTACTTCTAAGGAAAAATTAGACATTCACCAATTGAATGATTGTAATCATTTGTTTACAAAAATTCCAACCAATGAAAGAAAAGTTAATAAATATGGACAAAATGTTCCAGAAAATATTCTTCAATTTGAAAATTTCCAAAGACAGTTAAAGGTTCCGTTCGTAATATATGCTGATTTTGAATGTTTTTTAAAACCTTTACAATATGAAGAACCAATAAATGATATGGATTCGTCCATTTGCCTGTCATGCGGGAGGCTAGCGTTCGATTCGATTCCCGTTGGTTGCGACTTTTTTTTTGTTCGTAAACATTTTTAATTCTTGATTTTAGGTACGCCTTGGGTTAGTTTTGGTTAGCACCTGATTAGTTTCCTTTTCTTGAGCCCCCGTAGCGAGCAAAGCCAGCGGAGGGCCACGCTTGAGTGAAATATTATAATACTGTCGCGAGTAACCGTGATGACAGTTCTTTTAACTTTTTCTTAATGCCTCCACCGGTCTGTTATCATACGTTTGAATCGCGATGCCACGCCTTATTCAGCGTACAGGGGTATAACTCTGATGGTAGTACGGGATTCTTTACGTAAGGTGAGAAGCGAAGATAAAGAAAGCACTTAAAAACAATAAAGTATATTAGATAAACTTAATGAGAAAAGATTAACAATGTATATTGGTCAAAGACCCAACGATAGAGTTTTTAACAGCGTTTACTGGTCAGAAACTTAATGAGACTAGCCTATACCCAATTATTAAGGTGCGCATGCTTTCTCGACTTGAGGTATGTTTTATGAATTGTTTATAGGTCTTTTTGGTCACTGCTTTGTAAATATAGTTTATCTTATGTTGCGTTGCGTTTTATTTAATGTTAAGGTATCTAAGAGCACTTGGACACTACACTTTGAACTACTTGACAGACTACTTAGAAACTTCACTCGAAGAACTTTGACAGACTCGACTTTTCTACTGTGGTTAATGAAACCCCTAGTCTTAGCAGTCGATGTGGCTAACCAAGAACTAGGTTTGGGGTAGGAAAAGGATTAGAACTTTAGCAATCATGTGACTAACCAAAGAGCGGATTGAACCAAAAGCAGTCATGTGACTAACCCTGGAGCTGGTTTTAGGTGAGACCAAAAGTCTGACGAACTGAAGGTTTGCCAGTGTATTTATATTAGAGAAATTGCTGATCATTGCATGCTTAAGGTTCATAATCGCTCCCGTTGACTGCTCGCGTTGTTTATAGTTTGCTTTTAATGTTTATTAAGTAATTCCCAAGTTCAAGTTCAAACTTGGGACAGGGTGATAATTAGTTAGTAGCTTTATGAATTATTATATTTGACAATACTTCTGATACAATCGTGTCGGGAACACTTTTAGACCGGCGCGACCTAGCAACTAGTGCCAAAATTCGGTTACTCTGGGTTAGTTTTAACTTACTTCAATATTTTTAATCTATTCCGATACGTTTTAGCCCGTTATGGTGCTTTTAGTTACTTTTGGTTAGTTTTGGACAGTGGTCAACTTTCTGTTAGTTCCAATTTATTTTAGTCATTTGAACCGGTTCCGATAAGTCATAACCAATTTAAATGTTTTTGGTTAATTTAAGTTAGTCGCCAAAATTCGGTTAATTTGGGCGAGTTTCAACTTATTTTAATATTTTTAATCTATTCCGATACGTTTTAGTTCTTTTTGATGCTTTTGGCTAGTTTTAGTTAGTCGTTCAATCAACTTTCGGTTAATTTAAGTTATTTTTCATTTATTTTAGTCATTTGAACCGGTTGCGATACGTTATAACCAATTTTAATGTTTTTGGTTAGTTTTGGTTAGTCGCCGAACTTTGGTTAATTTGGGTTAGTTTTAACTTGCTTTAAGATTTTAAATCTGTTCCGATACGTTTTAGACCGTTTTGGTGTTTTTAGTTACTACTATCGAATGACAGTATCTTCGAATTTAACTTGCGGATAAGATTAACCGGAACTTTTAAACCGCCGGTTATATTCAAAGCTACTATAATTCGATAGCTTATGAAAACCCAAGATAGGAATGTCCAAACAGTTTTCTTTGAACTCGGGCGGTTTTGATTTTAGAGCCTGTCAAAGTGTCAAAATGCCCGACTTTCAACTGTCAATATTTGGTAAACAGCTAAAGATAGGTATAGGATATTAAAAACAAAATGTGTTTAGATTTTTCTAGAGAGTCCAAAAATGTGGTAATATACAGGGTGCATATATCAAAATGACCCCTAGCACTTTTATTTGATGTTTTTTGCTGAACATACCCGAATTCACGAGAGAAAATTACATAAGATGGCTATTTCAGTTTTCTTTTTATAAAAGTACAGGGAAAGTAAAAAAATCGCCTTGTCTGGTCCTCGTTAGATAACCCTGTACAATGAGTGATATTAGCGATAGGTATACTTCACCATCAACCGATCTTACCCCAAATACCCGCGGGTAAGTATACACGTTTACAGAAAACTATTTTTTCTTGAAGCAAAATCGAAAATAACCTCAAAATTATTCTAGCATTTTATGTTAAACTGCTCAAACATTGTAATAATTAGATATTGATGTAATATGTAGTATTATCGACTTTTATAAGGCAGGTCTATAAAAAAATAGATATAACTAATATTTTTTTACCGGGGGTTAACCATTATAGGATCAAAAATGTAGTCTTACAGGAACTTTTAAACAATTTCGTAGGGTTATTGAAAATAAAAGGTTTGAAAATAAAAAAGAAAATTTTTATTTCGTCAAATTTGATGGAATTTTCAATAAATTTAAAAGAAAGTCTACACCAAATTTCACAAAATTACGCGGCATGGATTCCAATAATGCGTCATTGAGTGTGCTTAGCTCCATGATTTATTAAATATCCTGTAGGAGGGTGTTGCATTCAGTGTTCCCAATCTTAACTATCTATTGAAAATCTAATAAATTTCAGGTTAATGCAAGAAATACTATTTAGTAACGGAGAATCAAAAACTTGTTTAGAGTATTTCAACACTCGTGTGGAAAATGTTAAAAGGGATATTTTCAGAAACGATATAACTAGCACAAAAATACCTGATACTCGCATAAACCTTGATGCACTTGATATCCATCTTGATGATGGGGCAATTATTTATGGAAACCAATCACAAAATAGGAATAAACCAGAGAACGGACGTTAACCTCCAGGAAATCAATATTCAACCACTTCAGAGAGAGGAACTTCACTTCACCAGGAAACCAATATGAAACCGCTTAAGAGGGAGGAGCTCGACTCCCAGGAAACCAACAATCTCACCAAGTTATAGTCTGAGACTATAACTTAGTATTTGATAAGTTGAGTTAAACGTCGCTCTGTTTATTTGGCTTATTAAAAGTGGATTAAATTTTGAATAATTGGTGTATTTGGTGTCATCTTGTGTGTAAAAATGTGACATTTTCAAAGTGAAAATCAGTTCTTTTATCAGGCTTGTGATAACTGTGGAAGAGTGAAAAATCCCGAGTTTTAATTGTCATTAATGCAAATATTTCAAATAAATGGACAATTTCTTATCAGTAAAGGATACTATTTATCGCTCTTTACCATTGTTCAGCTTATCTTTAACATCTTTCTTTTGTGCTGATAAATGCTAAATATTCTGGTTGTTTATATTTGCTGTTTGCTGGGAACCTCTAAGGAATCACTGCTTTGTATAGACTGTATGTTGCAGCGTGGGCGTTTTTTATATTGCCATTAAGGATATATATATTTATAAACAAGTCTGACAGGACCGTACTCGAAAATATGACTGAGACAGACACATTCTTTAAGTGCTGTCCAAAAACTAAGAAAACAGACAATTATTTTTGTGTTGTTTGCTGCAATATTTTTCACAAGAGCTGTACGGAAAGACTACCCTTTGAAATAATCGACAGACATAAGATTTTATGTTCTAAAAAGTGCGGCGAAAGTTTAACGGATGATACTAGCGACGAAATTAACAAATTAAGAGTAGAACTTAAAAAACTTCATCAAGAATATAACGAAAAGCTAGAGCGAGTTACAACCCTACACGAGTCAGAGACCTACGATCTAAAAAAAGAACTTTTGGAAACACAGCGGCTACTGAAAGAAAAAGACCACTTTCTCAAGAGAGAAAAAAGACGCACGAGAGATTTTACTGATGATGTGTTTGAAACGGAGAACAAGTTTTTGGAACAACTTAAAGAAAAAACGGAACTAATTGCGACGCTAAATAGAGACATCATTTCTTTGAACAATAAAAATTTAAAACTTAAGGAGGAGTTCAGTCATATTGCTAAAAAATATGATGAGCTTAAGAGGAATCTGGCTGAACTCAATGAAGTGAACACGAAAATGGTTGATACAATTAGGACTCTTGAGCTGGGTAACTCAGCTTACTCCAAGGAACTTCTATTACTACGAAGTGAGCTAAGAAATCAGGAATATAAACTAACTGAGAAACAAGGTGAAGTCGAACAGGTAAATACATTACCCTCAAGTAGGTCTAGAACGAGAATTAGGAAGCACCAATTGCTGATTGTCGGTGAAAGCGGTAGTGTTGCGGGATGTTCCTCGCTGTTAAAAAAATTTTCATATGCCGAATTTGACATTAACTCACAACACAGAAAAGGTCTCTTGTTTAGTGACATTGTTGATTTGTCCGTTGAGTATAGCAAACATTTGACAAATAATGATTATGTTATTGTATTTATCGGTTGTGAAAATGCAAAAAGGGGTGATCCTATTAAAAAGGAATGTGTTAATAAATTATTGGCTTTGGCGCAAAAAACGAATTTAGTTCTTATTGGATCTGCCCTTGCATATAATAGAAAGGTATTAAACAATTTCATACACGAAGGTAATGCTGTGATTCGAAGTTACATTAAGGATGATAGTGCTGTTTTTTTATTTTTGGACAGTTTTATGCAGGATTACGAGAGATCTTGGTATGGTAATGCTTCTTCGGCGGCAAGGTATTGTTATGCAAATTTCTATGTTCGCATTTTCTACGTATTACAAATGTAGGTTCTGTATCGACAAGAGTTGACAAGGAGATTCTTGCAGGCACTAAGAATAATGATCAGATTGAGTTGGGAAACAATACTTTTTTAGGGTAGAACATATCGATAATGTCTCATTTATGTTACTTAATATTCAATCTGTTCGAAACAAAACTGACGAGTTGACGCTATTTTTAGATAGTATTGACAATCCGCATTTTATACTTTTGACAGAGCATTGGCTTGCTGTGCAGGAAACTCTTTGTTTGCCTAATTATTGAGTTTTGTCCAAATTTTGTAGACGTACTTATCTCCACGGAGGAACTATGATATTGGTACGGGATGACATGCGCAGTTTATGCTCATTTGTTGATTGTGATTGCTTTGATTGCCTCTCGGTTGAGAAGGAATTTGAGTTTTCTGTGGTTCGTTCGACTAAGCTGAATGTTTTTATTGTATGTTTGTATAGATCGCCTCTTTCTGATTTTAACTCATTTCTGAATGAGTTGGAATTGCTTCTGTCGGGAATTCCTTTGCATACATTTATAGTTTTTGCGGGAGATTTAAACGTTGATTGTGCAAATAAAATGAATTTACATATCCAGTTACTATTAAACCTTCTTGACTCATTGAATTTGTTTATGCATGTAGAGGGATATACTCGCGTTAGCACTACCTCATCAACATTATTAGATTATTTTTGTACTAATTTTGTCAGGGAATGTGTTGTAACTTCTGTTGTGAATGCTGGTCTCTCTGACCATGAAGCTATTGTTAGTACTATTAAATTTAAGTTAAGTAAGCGGAATAGTGTACAGAAACGCAAAGGTAGACTTTACACAGGAGGCAATTTTAATAAGTTTTCACGGCTCTGTCTAAATGAAGATTGGGAAAACATATTTGTTTCAAGTGATCCTCTTGAACGATTTCATCACATTCTTTCAAAGCATTTTCAACATGCATTTCCACTCAAAATAATTAAAAATAGGAAAAGAAAACCTTGGTTCACTAGGGGGTTAAAAGTTTCATCTCGCAATATGCGTTGCCTTCATTCCCTTAGGAAATATTTCATTCAGTACCCGTGGTTCTTGAGTTATTTTAAATTATATCGTTCGATTTACAGGAGAACTATTAGATTGGCAAAACGAACATATTATGATAGGCGTATTGCAACATCTAGCAACAAACAAAAAGAATATTGGACTATTGTTAATGAGTTAAACGGAAGATGTCCAGTGACCACGAATTCGGACTTAAGACCTGATGAATTAAATGACTTTTACTGTTCCATTGTTGCCAAACTAAAAAAAAACATGCTCTACGCCGAGAGATCCCTTGCAGTACCTCTGAGGTTTGAATGTTGCAGAGTCTTTTTATTTTCAACCGACTGATGCCACGGAGATCAAAAGAGTATGCTGTGAAATAAAAAATAAGAAGACATCAGGATGGGATGATATTTCTGTGAGGGTGCTTTTGAGGCTTCCCGATTCTGGATTTCGGGCACTTGCTGGAGTGGTAAACTGATCTTTTTCAACCGGAAGATTCCCGTCTAGTTTAAAATTGGCTAAAGTGATTCCACTCTTTAAGGGTGGAGATGCAAAAGCGCCATCTAATTTTCGCCCGATATCTTTGCTTCCATCACTGGCCAAAATAATTGAAAGGCTTGTTAAGGCGCGTATGGTGGATTTCCTGGATAAACATAAAATACTTACAAGCCTGCAGTTTGGCTTTCGGACGTCAAAAAATACCAACGACGCGACGCTGTGTTTTCATTTCTGGAAAAAATTATATCTGAAGCTCAATGACGGAGAGGTTGCTGCTGCACTGTCCTGTGATCTCACAAAAGCTTTCGACTGTGTTGACCATGGAATACTGTTGCGCAAACTTGAAGTGTATGGGTTTCGCGGTAGGTGCTTGGAATGGATGGCATCATATCTGGCTAATCGTGGTCAACCCGTTGTTTTTCGTGATGAAGCATCGAGAGAACAGCGGGTTACTGCTGGAGTTCCTCAGGGATCGGTCTTGGGGCCTCTGCTGTTTCTTCTTTATGTGAACGATCTGCCAAATATCGACATTTCGGGCAGTTTCACGATGTTTGCGGATGATACAACGATTTTGTGGCACAATCGTTGTTGTGGTTCCCTGGAGGCAGCCGTGAATGCGGACTCGCTCCGCATAGAGGAGTGGTGCGACGCCAACTGTCTTGCGCTCATCATCTCCAAAACGAATATTGTTTCATTTAAGTGTACGCTAAATAATGTTACACTTGGCTCTACCCCATTAAATAACATCTCTTCTGTCAGATTCCCTGGCGTACACATTGATGGCATATTGAGATTCCACAAACATATTATGCACATTTGAAATAAAATATCCAAAGGATGCTTCGTTTTAAGGGTGGTTGCTCGGGAGCTGGACGACGCCACTGCCAGAAGTGTATATTT
>JAEQML010046045.1:0-61676 GCA_016904865.1 Pissodes strobi | reverse complement strand
ATATTAGCCTTATTATGTTATTGTGAAATTCGCGTGTATTGTTTAAAATATAAGCATCAGCTGTCTCTCCCTCAAACTGAAAGTAGGAAATTGATAAATAAGGGTGTTTTAGTGGATGATTTGCAAGTTGAATATGTAGTCTTCCCGTACGTATATTTGAATAATAAGGTATCCCTTCCCTTAAAATTTTCTGGTGGCCGTTATTGTGAAATTCGCGTGTATTGTTTAAAAATATAGACATCAGCTTTTTCTACCTCATTCTGAGAGTAGGGAATTGATAAATAAGGATGTTCTAGTGGATGATTTGTAAGTTGAATATGTAGTCTTCCCGTACGTATATTTGAATAATAAGATATCTCTTCCCTTAAAATTTTCTGGTCGCCGTTATTTTGAAATTCGCGTGTATTGTTTAAAAATATAGACATCAGCTGTTTCTACCTGATACTGAAAGTAGGGAATTGATAAATAAGGATGTTCTAGTGGATGATTTGTAAGTTAAATATGTAGTCTTCCCGTATGTATATTTGAATAATAAGATATCTCTTCCCTTATATTTTTCTGATGTAAAAAAAATCTTATAAATTCGACGTTGCCATATCGCAGATTTAGTAACATAAACGACAACGAACTTACCAGTCGTGGCTACCGCAACGTTGTATTTGGTCCACTTAAAGCCGGGAGAAAACGGATTGTACGTGACTTCGTTTTCGATAGACGAAGGCTGCAAATCTGTGGTTGGTTTTGCGTTCGCGACGACTAATGCTGTCAAGACGATAGAGCAAAGTAAAATTTTGGGCGGCGACCTGAAACACATAAAATACGTCATCTATGAAGCAATTATGGGAACATTAGCATACGAGCATTCAGAATGCTCCGAAGGGGGCGATTATTTTTTGACGAATACGAAAACGGTTTTCTGAATCGCGCTCTGGCAACACTGGTCGGGGTCCGAAGCTGTGGAAACAAATTTCTATGTCATGTTTAAATTGAGCTTCTATGGTGTTGACCATTTATGCATTATAATTTGCCAGCAGACTTCAAAATTAATAGATTCAATTTAGTCAGAGCATCACAGTAAATGGAAAGTATCCAATCCAAAGAGCAAAGCCCTAAACGAATAGAAACAATTCTAGCGATTTTACGAAAGATACAATAAGGGTTCAAAGAACACTCAAGACCGTACAAGAACAATAAAGGGCCAATAAAGGTATATTTTTGCCTCTAATCTCCATTTTGCCCCCCCCGGGATCTCAACGTTCCCCACAACTATATCGTATAGACTAACAAGACGATTTCCTTTGTCGGCCAATATCTGGCTCGATCGTCTTTGTTATGGAAATCAAACGGACAACTTTTACGACTTTTAGTGCCCGAAAGGGCTTTTCGGATAACTGTTATCAGAGTTCCATTTACATGCAGGAAAACGTAGAAAATTCGTGATTTACATATATAAAAAAAACACGGTTTGATAATATATGACAAATTATTATTGTTCAGTCGAATAGTAATTGGTCGCAATAGAAAAGAGATTTATTCTCATACATTTTCAATATGCAATCAAACAGACAATTTCAAAAACTTTATTTGTAGGTTAGATTTGACAATTGACATTTTCGGATTGACAATCTAAATGCCCTCTCCCTAAAGCCTGATTTAAACAAAAGCGGTATTTCGCTATTCAGCGCTGCGCTCGAGCATGGTCGGTAACGCAAAATAAAAAATAATAAACAGAGCTTATCTTTTTTCATAAGAGCGTCAGGCAGTTTAGCTTCTTCAAAAATGTATTCAACCTTTTTATTTTTAAGTATTTATTGTATTTTCTATTTTTATTTTATATTTACTACAGCCTATATTTTTCGATTGGCCTCAATTTTGGGTGATACATCGAACTGAACTCATTTTTCCCTTTAGGATACCTTAGAGGCCTCCTAACGATGGGACAAAAAAAATGTGACGCCGATGTTGTAAAGTGCTTCAATTCGACTTAATTTTGCTTAGGAATTTCCGACGTCATTAATTTTCTTAATTTAATTACTTTTTAGAATGCAATTAATTTATTATACAATAGAAATTAGAACGCGTAGCTCTGTATTTTAGAAAGTACCTATCAAAAAGAAAAAAGCAAATTAAAAACCAATTTTCTTATTTTCAATTAAGCTTTCAGTACTTTATGTCTACATGGTCTTCGGTTTTTCAATTCAGACCTCATCTTTATTGTGTTAAATGTAACATATATGTATATGCATATATTAAAACGTTCTTAATGTTGTTTGACTTTATTAAGTACCTTTTACTATTATGGAGATATTATCTTATTTACATACAAGATATTTTGAGCAACAAGCACATGTTGAAACTCCGAAAAATTGGATTTTTTTTTATGGATCACCCCGTATATTATTTCACATTTACATTCTTTATTGAAGCATATTATATAATAAGTGCGGGAAGCACAATTTTACCGCACACGTACTAAACTTATGAAAACTGAAGCGTTTACATATTATATATTAAATGCATACACGCGTGAAGCTTTTGAGAATCTGAAGCGTCAATAGCACATTATACAATACACGTATGAGACCTGTGCCAAAACAGAAACATTAATATATTATACATTAAATGATGACCCATGGAGCTTATAAGAATCTGAAGCGTCAATATATTATATATTAAATATACACTCGTGTGAATCTGGTGAGAATCTTAAGCGTCAATTGCGCATTATATAAATAGCTGCCAAAAGTATAATTTTGCCGCACACGTAAGAAACTTGTGTAAAGCTGAAGCGTTAATATATTATATATTAAATGCACACACCCATAAAGCTTATAAGAACCTGAAGCGTTAATAGCATATTATATAATAAGTACGGGAAGTGCAATCTAGTGACACGTATAAAACTTGTGTAAAACTGAAGCACTAATATATTATATATTAAATGCACACACCCATGAAGCTTATAAGATTCTGAAGCGTTAATATATTATACATATATTAAATATACATTTGTGTGAATTTTGCGCGAGAATATGAAGCGTCAATAATTGCACATTATATAAATAGGTGTAAAAAGTACAATTTTGCCGCACACGTATGAAACTTGTGTAAAACTGAATCATAAAAACATTATATATTAAATGCACACACTCATAAGGCATATAAGAACCTGAAGCGTTAATAGTATATTATATAATAAGTACGGGAAGTGCAATTTAGTCAGACACGTATAAAACTTGTGTAAAACTGAAGCATTGATATATTATATATTAAATGCACATACCCATTAAGCTTATGAAAACCTAAAGCGTTAATAGCATATTATATAATAAGTACGGGAAGTGCAATTTTGTCGCACGCGTATGGAACATGCGTAAAACAGAAGCATTAATATATTTCATATATATTAAATACACACACCCTTAAAGCTTATAAGTTTTAATAGCATATTATATAAGTACGGAAAGCACAATTTTGCCACATAGAACCTGTGAAAAAATAGATGTGTTGATAGTACTATATCTATTATATAATAAATTCGGATTTGTAATCAGGCAAGTGTAGGAAAGACTTATTTACCGCACGTATTATAAACTATATTTCTATCACAATTGCAAATTTGTTCAAAAATTTAAAAAAAAAAGTTATATAAAATACTGAAACCACGTAAATATAATATTATTTGTATAATGGTTTATTTTACGGTAAGTGCACATTACCACACTAGTACGATAATAGATAGATCTTCAAATTTCCTTCTCTACGTTATGTCACACGTGATTGTTTATATTAAAAATGGCGCCTCAGGAACAAATTTTCTAAAAATCAATATGGCGGCAATTTGACGTTATCAGCCATTAATTTTAAAAGCTTTTTTAAGTCGATTTAATTGTCAACATTATGCTTACACGTAATATTATCCATTTAATCCCTTATTTAGGTAAAAATAATATTCGGCATCAAAACGCGGCCATGTTGAATTTCATATAAACGACTTCTAAGCCATCATTTTTAATACAAACAACCACTTGTGATATAGCGTTAAAAAGGAAATTTTAAAGACTATCTAAATGTACAAAAATATATACAGGGTGCTATTTGCACTACATGCGTAACAATTTCGAAAAAACTAAAACTAATATCCAATTGTATTTTTTTTAGTCAAAATATTCTTATATCTGAACTATATTTTGGGTCACATTGTCAGGATTGTAACAAAAATCGTATAATTCGTTTGTTTCTTTTTAGATAATATTTGTTTTATTTCTTTTTGTCATGAAGCTGTATATGACATTTACTGATAGTTAAAAAATAATTTAATAAATTATTGTACTAAACATTTGAAATTAAAATCGATTGAATAAATTTGGTCCACTCTGTATTTTGGAATGGAAATATGTCTGGCATTGGATAGATCTTAAAATTTCCTTTTCAACGATATATCACAAGTGACTGTTTATATTCAAAATGGCGTCTCAGTTAATTATAGAAAATCCAATATGGCGCCATATTAACGTTACCAGCCGTTAATTTTTGAAAACGTACAATATATTTTTCCAGTCAGTTTAATGATCAACTTTATGCTCATTTTACACCTAATATAGTCCATTTAGACACTTATTTAGAAAAGATAATGTTCGGTAACGTCAAAACGCAGCCTTATTGAATTCCATTTAAACGACTTTTAAGCCACCATTTTTCATAAAAATGACCACTTGTGATATATCGTTGAAAAGGAAATTATATACAGGGTGTTGCTTAAAATAATCCACTACTGCTGGTTTTCAGAAAAATGAGAAGTTATATGCAATTGTTTTTGAGTCTTTATGAACTATATCTTCGGTCCGGTTAATTTTGTTTATTTATTTAGAATTATCGATTCCTTATTTTTGATGCATTAGGCTTTATTTGACAAATTGCCCCACATTAGTTTTATGAATAATAATTTAATTAAGTATGATTAAAATTAGAAATTAAAATTGAAGGTACTAATTTTAACCATTCTGTATTTTGCAAACGAAATATTATAAACACTTCTTAAAATCCCCTTTTCAACGGTATATCACAAGTGGTCATTTGCATTCAGAATGGCCGCTCAAAAATCATTTTCTAGAAATTCAAAATGGCGGCACATTAAGTTACCGGCCGTTAATTTTTGAAAACATAGAATATATTTTTAGTCAATTTAAGGATCAATGTGACGCTCATTTTACATTTAATATTGTCCATTTAGACACTTATTTAGGACAAATAATATTCGATAACCCCAAAACGCAGCCATATTGAATTTTATTTAAACAACTTTTAAGCCACGATTTTTCATAAAAAAATATGAAAAAATATATTCTATTGCTCGTTTTCAGAAAAATTGGAACTGATATTCAATTGCTTTTGAGTCAAAATATACGTTTCTATGAACTAATTAGAATATAAAATTGACGGAACTAATTTTATCCACTCTGCATCTTGGAAACGCAATATTTAGATGCCACTTAAAATTCCCTTTTCAACGATATATCACCAGAATCATTTTCCGGAAATTCAATACACCGGCAATTCAATGATGCTTTTGAAAAATATCGCATGATTTGCGAACGTCAGTTTTATATGCTATTTTATGTGCTCATTTAAAGAATTATTTCAAAAAAGATTCAAAATATCCGGTCACGTCCAAACGCGGCTATATTGAATTTAAGTTAGGCGTCTCCTGCGCCGTCATTTTGGAAACAAACGTCTTGTGATATATCGTTAAAAAGGGAATTTTAAGGACTATCCAGATGTATAAAAATATTTATATGGTGGGGTCTAAAATAATGCACAATGAGTTTCTAGCGGAAAAACTGGGATATTCATTATTTTTTTCAGTCAAAATATGAAGTTATATCTTCAACTCGATTTTCAAGCCTGTAGGGCAATAATAATCTCTCATGTATACTTCGTAAATCCGAAATAAAATCGTTCGAATATATTTTGTCCACCTCGTTTCATGGAAAGAATAAAGCTAATAAAGCATGTAATATGAGAGAGAAAACAGCAACGAATGGATGAAAAAAAAGGAGTGTTCAATCTTAAAATGTGTGTTTTACCGATCGGATAAGAAATAAAGCAAAACCTTTTACAGGGGACGTTAAAAAAATAAGTATGTACCATGGTACAAAAGAGATTTAATCACTAAAAAAGCGCAAGAAACCTGGAGACTAGAAAATGGTTTTTAGAAAGTAAACCTTGAAATCTTAATTTAATTATAAGGCAACATAATAATAATCCAAGCGAAACTTACATGTTAAACTTGAGGAAGACGAGGGCGAGTTGCACTTCGTAATAGGCCAAATCGAACTGAAGTGACGCCAAAACACCAAAACTATTTCCAGGAGAGGCTGAATGATCGTAAAACAATTACAAGAAATATGCGTTTACCTAAAAGTTATTTGGAGATAAGATTTCGGACAGGTAGATGCGTAAATAATATGGCCAACGGGACGGGGATGCAATAATTACCTTTTGCCGAACCGGAAGAGCATTTTCGAAAGTCTAGAGAGGGTTTTCTTGTTAAGCAATTAAGGGGAGGCGATTATTACGGTGCTCAGGAATGGTGCAGATCTAAATTGTGTTTATGTGTTTTGTAAATTTTTTTCTTCAATGATTTATTTTCAAGATTATGCTTATTTTAACAAACATGTGCATTATATATTCCTCTAATCAGTGCCTAAGAGCTCTGGCCTCGTGGAAAATAAATTAAACTAACTATATTAATACAACAATACAATACAATATACAATACAATCCAATACAACGTTGGATATCTAATTTATTCCTAATTGGAATTTAACTAATTTATTTATTTATTTATTTATTTTATTTTTCAACGGGCAAAACCCAATTAACAATGGTGTTAACAATAAATAGAAATAAGAATAGAAACATGCTTAAATCAATAACAGAATGAGTCAGTAAACTCATACTAACAATAAAACCATAACAGCAATAATATAATTGACTAAGAACATTACAAAATAATTACCACCCCAGGAGTAAACTGCACAAATATGTATTAAATTAATAATAAGATTAATAATAAGAGTCTTATAAGGCTAGTGTAGAATTATCGAATCATCGAATTATCGAACCATCGAATGCCCCATAAACCTACTATTAATTGCAATCACAAATCATCACAGATCAAGACTTGGCTCAGGAATGTTTTATAAGATGCAAAAAAGTCTATTGACTGGTGTTCATTTGCTAGTCTGGCAGTTCTGGATATAAAATTATTTAGGCCATAATTTGTCCTATGAATTGGAAAATGAAAGCTTTCAGCAGATCTTGTAGCCCTAGAGGGTACCCTTAAGTCGATTTTATGAAGCAGTTCTGGTGCTGCTGCTCTACCATGTAATATATTATAAAAGTTTATAAGATCTCTTCTTTTATGTCGGGTAGTAATAGATGGCATATTGAGAAATCTTAGCAGGTCTGTGTCATTATAATTATCCAAGATGTTTAGTTTATATGCTATTTGCTTCAAAAATTTATGTTCAATCTGTTTAAGACTCTGAACATGTATGCCATAGAAGGGAGACCAGATTGAAGAAGCGTACTCCAAATGAGGGCGTACAAGGGCACATAGTTAGTTTTTAAAGCTGATAAACCTGTCCCGGGTGGTTCTTCCTATAAAACCCACCAATTGAAAGGCTTTGGTGACTGTTTGGTTTAGGTGCTGAGAAAATTGAAGAGCTGTATCCAGAGTCACACCCAGATCTCTCACTGATGAAATGGTTTCAAGATAGCATTGGTCGATCTCATATTGATAAGGAATAGGCATCCGAGATCGAGAAAAGGTAAAGCCTTACATTTGTCAGCATTGAGAGACATGCCATTTTTTAAACACCAATCTTGAAGGTTATTCAAATCATACTGAAGCTTATCACAATCATCAGAGCACCCTATAATACAGCTCAACTTAAGATCATCAGCAAAAAGTAAGAAGTGGCTGGATGTGAAACACTCGTATATATCGTTGATAAAGACATTAAAGAGGAGAGGACCCAGGTGAGTTCCCTGGGGTACACCAGATGGAACCTGTACCTCTTTAGAGTGAAAATTGCCTATTTTCACAATCTGCCTACGATCAGTCAAATAGCTCTCAAACCAAGAAATTAGTGGTCCACCAATTCCCAGTCTTTTAAGCTTATGGATCAACAAACCGTGAGAAACTCTGTCGAAAGCCTTGGAAAAGTCAGTGTAAATAGTGTCAACTTGATCCCCGTTCTCCAAGGCTCTCGACAGAAGATCCACATGTGTTAAGAGATTCAACTCTGTTGACTTATGGGCTCTGAAGCCAAATTGCTCCTGTATCAGAAGAGGCTCCACCCTAGGCGACAACAAGTCGCAAACTAAACCTTCAAAGACTTTAGGTATTGCACTCAAGATGCTAATAGGACGGTAATTTGCTACTGAGGACTTGTTGCCTGACTTAAAAATGGGCTTCAAGAAGCTAGATCGCCAATAATCTGGAAAAACCCCTGTTTGGAGAGATAAGTTAAATATATGGAACAAGGGTCTGGATAAATTAAAACTACAGTGCTTTAGAAATGCTGTTAGTACTCCATCAGGTCCAGGACCCTTATTGATGTCAAGTGATGAAAGTTTAGCCAATATATCGGAAATAGTAACATGGAGCTCTGGGATATGAACAATGGAGGAGGATATCTCATGATTTGGAAGTGCGAGATTACAGGTTGAATATACAGTAAAGAAATGGTCAGCAAACATGTTAGCGATTTCCAACCCAGAATCAGTTGATTGGTTTAGGTAGTTAAGTTTAGATGGAAAACTGTTATCTTTTCGTCTCCTGTTAACAAAAGACCAAAACTTTTTTACATTCGTACTGATGGCTAATTCTGTGAGATATATATAATCATTATAAGATACCTGAGTCAATTGTTTACACAAAGATCTCAGCCTTTTAAATTCCCGATAATCATCGTTAGACAGAGTCTGCTTGAATCTTTTGTGGGCCATTTTCTTTAGAACTATAGTATTTTTAAGATGAGGACTGAACCATATCGCAAATTTTTTGGCTTAGTATTTTTTTAGGGCTTTAGCAAAACAAGATAATATCATAAAAAATGTTTAACATTACATCCACTGTTTTATCCTTGAACAAAATTTCCCAGTTAAACTGGTCCAAAAAAACTCTTATATCTTGATAATGGCTGAGTTAAAGAAGTCTCTATAAAAACCCTCAAAGTTAAGTCCATCATCCACTTCTGGTTTCATAGCTGCTATATGGATAGGTAGGGGCGGGTGAACCACAGGGTGAACCACAGGGGGAACCAAGAATGTATCTGCCAGGCACACCTTTGTATCAGAGTCCTATGTCAAAATCAGATCCAAGAGGCTATTATGAGAGGATAGAAAGTGATTCTTCTGGAACAGATTATGAAAGTTACATGTCTTAGCGATAACTCGTATGCCTGCAGCTTCTTGAGGGAAAGCTGAGTTACTTGCTGTCAAGGTGGAATTGTGTCTTCCAGTCTATTCTTTGATCCAACCTAACACCCAGGAAAGAGACACTTTCACTGATTTTAAGTTCTGTGTTGTTATAATAAAGAGAAGTATTAGTCTGAGGTTTCAAAGTAAAGTGAACAATTTGAGTCTTAGAAACATTTAAAAGCAAGTTGTTTGTTGTAAACCATGTCCCAAGCAGTTCAAGGAAATCAGTTATTTGCGTTCGACATATGTCTGTATTTTCCTCGCTATAGATCAGGGAGGTGCCATCCGCGTAAAGATCTATATCACATCCAGTTAGGCGAATTATATCTTTGGTATAGAGGATAAAAAGTAGGGACCCCAATATTGAACCTTGTGGGACGCCTTTTGTTATAGGTAGAAAGTTTGATGTATAGATCTCCCCACGACTTCCACATTCAATCACACACTGAGTGGTCAGATAGATACCATCTAAGTAGGCACAATGCCACACCTCTGACTCCATACCTCTCCAGCTTGGCACATTGGTCAACGCTGTCGAAGGCCCTCGACAAGTCAAGACACATGACCATTGTTGTCCTATCATCATTAAGTGATTTTATTATTTTTTCCAGTGCTTGATAGACAGCACGTATTATCGATTTCTGCTTACGAAAGCCATTTTGTCAGTCAGTTATTAGAAATCGGGACTCCAGAAAACCCGTCAAACTCTCTCAAATATTTTGCTAATATTCGAAAGAAGTGATATGGGTCTATAGTTTTCAAGTTTACTAGTGTCATCCTTTTTGTGTACAGGCTTTACTAGTGCCTTCTTTGGTTCATTTGGAAAAACACCCGTTTGAAACATAAGATTTATGATATGAGTCAGTGGAAACGCTAAGCAGTTGGCTGCCCGTTTTAGCAAGCTGACCAGAATGTCATCATATCCAACTGATTTCTTATTTTTTAGATTTCCTATACAATTCATTATCTCTAAAGGTGTTGCTTGATCAAAGAATATACTAGCAGCATTCAAATTCATATTTTGATAACTAATATCATTGCCTTACTTTATATCAGGACATTGTAGTATAACGTACCCGGATCGATTTAACATAGTTGAATCAGATAACTAAAACTGTGTTTTGCCTTTATTTTGCCAATGTTCGTCAAATTAGATTAAAAAGAAATGGATTAAAAAGAGGACCAATACCTACGTTGTGTTATTATCTTGCACAATTATGCGCGTCAACGAGACACAATTAGGGAAACTTGAGGGAAAGGTGCGTCATGTAGATTAAACCACAGATTCCTAATACACCTAATTTATTAAAGAAAAACGTGCCGGACTCAGCCTGGAATTCACGAGGGGAAAGAGTACGGCAGAGAAACCCTCAATCTAAATTCCTAAACCGAATTATGCTGTATAATCTATTAGTATTATAATTAATTAAGATACTGTCTCCTGTACCACAATTCGTAGTTCCACACTTGTAACAAAACATTTAAAACTGAAGAGATAGCTCTCCGGTCGAGAATCGAACCCGAGTCTCCCGCGTGCCAGACGCGGATGTGATAACCACTACACTACCGAAAAGGAGTGTTAGTCAGCCAGACGCCGCTGGAGGGTACTGAGATCCTGGTTACGGAGGCTAGTCAGCTAAAGTTGAAATTAGGGCCAATATCTCTAGAATGATCATTACATTTATAACTAGGATATTCTTCCGTCAGGGTAGGAAAATGTTAGTAATTTCACAAAAGCTCTTACTTGCAATCACAGTCATACTAAAACCAAAATTCCAGCACGAAAAGACAGCAAACAATACATTTTTGTTTTCATTTAAAGCAGTGTTGTTCACAGCATAAAACGATTTCATTAAATATACACCATCAAATATGAATTATCAATGAGAATAAAAGAAATAATAATTATGCAAATTATGTCAATAACAATATCAAAATATATACACATGCTATGCCATCAAATATTAATTATCAATGAGATTACAAGAAATATTTAAGCAAATTATGTTAATAACAATATGAAAATGTATACACATGTTAGGGCATCAAATATTAATTATCAATGAGTATAAAATATATAATGGTACAAATTATGTTACTAACAATATTATAAGTTTCATTTTACCGACTTGTAATGACATATTGCAACACAGAAGCAAAACATTTCACTAAAATAAACCGTACACTCCGCTGGCTTCTGACTCTCCATATCTAGTTCTCGAGCAATACCTTTCGGATATCCTCCAAAAAACCTCGCAAAAACTCGACTTCAATTTATGACTTGTTTTTATCTCTTATATGTATAAAGGGTGTCTCAAAATATACACATATATAGGGTGTCTCAAAAATGAAGGTATCAGGTCTAATGAAATAGTATTTTAAAGAGATGGGTTATCTCAACATACATTTAAGAAAAAGTTATTTACATCATTTAAAATTTTAATTTCGGTGTTAGACTGAAAGCTTTCAAGAAGAGCTGCATGTTTGGTATTGGGTTTAGTTTCTTTTTTTATAAAATTCGACGTAGCTTTTGTTTTATTAGCGGACTGATCGATTATACTTGTGTTTGCAAGTTTTTTTGCTTCGTTTATTACAGATTTCAAAATTTTTGAATATTGTTTATATAAATCTGTATCAATTTCACCAAAGACACACTCTTGATAAAGTCTTCTTTTATTCTTCCATGAAATTTTAATGCCATTTGTAATCCAATTTTTCGATAGATGTGTTTTACGTTTTATTCTTTTTTTGGGAAAGATTAAGTCTAGCTTTGACAGAATAACACTGCTGAAATATGAATATGCCTGGTTGACATCCATCATCCCCAGCACAGCAGATCAGTCACAGTCACAGATCTCCTGATAGAATTGCTCTAGGCGAGCGGCCGAAAAAGACCTAGATGCACTATAACCCTGAGCAGCCACAGCTGCATTACCTGCACAGTTATTAAAGCTAATTACCGGAGAATAGTGATCAGATAGGGCAGATACCACCACTGAGTTATTTCTAAAATCTGAAAAATGTACAAAAATATTATCTAAACATGATCGAGTCTTTCTAGTTACCCTCAAGAATAGTTTGCTGAAAATTATAAGAGGTAAATAAACCCACTAGTCTATTTTGTTCATTGCTGGTATTTAAAAGGTCAACATTGAAATCACCGCAATACAAAACATTAAAATTCTTATATCTTTTAAAAATATACTGTAAAACTCACTCAAAAACTTCAAGAAATGTATCAAGGTTTCCAATACAAGTACGTAAACACATACAATTATTACATTCCTGATAGAACAAAATTCACCTTGACCTTCAATGCTAAACCCCTTTACTTCTGGAACTTCTTCATAATGTTTCACAGTTTTGTCGAGTAGTATACACACAGCTCCGTGTTCCATACGCATTCTAGTATATGAGGCAACTGCATTGTATCCTTGTATTTTAACAAATTCAATTTCGTGAGGTTTTAACCAATGTTCCTATAAGCATAAGCCTTGATATTTCACATCTAGAGTGTTTAGAAATAGTTCTATATCTAGAGTCTTGTTTCGAAGGCACTGAATGTTTTGATGCATGATATTTAGAGAAGTTTGAACGTCAATTTTTGAGCTAAGTATTTTCCTGTAGCTCTGCTTGAGTGGCCCCCCAGAATACTCTCCTCCGGAGATGAAGAAAATGGTTTTTCTTCAAACGTCAGTAAATTCGTCATTACTCGACTGTGTAGGCGGCCGTGAAGTTTCATTTTTCCTCCGCCGGAGCTTTACTTTTCACTTTTCCGCCGGCGGAGGTAAAAGTGTTGTCATAGCAACATAGATACAATACAAACACACAACAAAATAAGCGTCAACAACTCAAGATTTATTAAACTAAAATTTGTATTTATCACTCAATTTGTGCACTGCATTTCTAAAAATCACTAATTTAAGCACAAATTGGTTCCTATTTAATCGAACTTACCCAATAACTGCTTATCAATACGGAAATAAAACGCAATCGGAGACGCAATTTTAATTCAAAAAATATGACAAGTGACCACTGGCAGCTTTATGTTACATTACTATAGCAACAACCTGTGCCTATTCACCGACACCGGTCTAAGCCCCCTTGCGAACCCACTTATCTTTAATAATAATTATTATTATTACTATTAAAAAGAGATGTTTTTGCATTAATTTGTCGACATTTGAAGAAAAAACAGCATATTTTATTTGGAGGAAAAGTTACTTTTCATGGCTTGCTCTCTATTACCAGCCTCACTCCGTTCGGCTGCTAAACACGAGCGCGCCATGAAAAGTATCACTATTCCTCCATATAAAATAATATACTATTACTACGATACCATTGCTCCAAATCTTAGAATTCATGACCTTTTGTTTATCATCTCTTGAAACTTCCACCTTGAAGGATCTTTTGTGGATTTGTTTCCTGGTTTTCATCTTAAAACACTTAGTTTCCACGCCCGTGAGTCCTTTGATATGTTCTTGGAGTTGTGATGCACTGATTTCGGGCTTGAAACCCGAGATAAATACATAAGCGAGGTTCCTCGCAACCTCCAAATCCGAGGTTGTCTTTCTTCCATAGATTGGTGGTGGCCTTTTCTGTATTGGATATTTTCTAGCGTTTTTTCGTGACTGCACAGTTTTCCAATCATATTTTTCATCTGATTTTCGATTTTCGCCGTTTTCGGTAGTTTTTATATTTGTTAATGTAAGAATTCATTCTCTTTTTTATGACATTTTCTAAAATTTTAGAGAAAACACTAGATAAAACACTAACCACTGATATCGGCCTATAATTATTCATAACCTGACGATTCCCTGATTTAAATATGAGACTTATTCTTGTTATTTTTAATTCCTCTGGAAAGACCCCATCCCTTAACACCATTATTAACTAGTTGAACCGATTCTGTTTGACACTTCCTTACATTATTTTTAGGTGATTTAATTACTGAAGAAGGGCTCGTTAATATGCTTTTATTGGATTCATATTTGGAGATCGATTTAATTATACTTTGAAACTTGATAGCGGAACATCACAAATTATATCTTTTGATGATGCGCCATAACCAAACCACTTATTAGTTTATTATCCAACGATCATAAAAAATGCGTTCCAGTAAAATAATTTTGGTGCATGAGACATGAGTCAAAAAATAAAGAAATTATTACCTACACCAATGCCGCTCTAAATATCTAAAAAATGTTCATTGAAATTTACATATAACTTATTATGGCTTGAATAGCATTCTGGGACTTATTATCTTAAAACAAGATCACGTTAATATCGAAAATAAAATATGTGACCTCTCAGATCGTCTATAAAAGTAGTAATTTTAAAATTAATCAATTTTTGTTAAAGAACAGAATTCTTTACAAGATTTTAGATTTCAGTGTTTCATATCATGTAATACAACAACAATTTTTCCTTTCATAAAGAGATGGACATTTTATGTGCTTTCTTGTTATTAAAGATACAAAAAGAATCATTACGTCGGAAATTAATGACTTTTATAAATCTATTTCAGGGCACATTTTAGCAAATGGCAAAAAGGTGTTAAAATATAGATATTAAAAAAAATAAGTTTAGAAGAGGTTTGTATTTTAAATTGGCATATAAAAACGAAGCTAATATTTACTTATCGATAAGATTTGTTTTAACATTATTCAAAATTTAAAAAAGCCCAAAATAATATTTCAAATAAGTAATTATCCATAATTTTTATTTATTTGTGCATATTTCTATTTTTACGCATTTTTAAGTAGTAACCCAAACTAGCCCAACCTATTTTAAAAAATAAAAATATATATAAAATAGGTATTTTGCATCTAGATTTAAGAGTTTTATTTTGAAATATTCCGCTCATGGGCGTCGGGAAGGAGGACAGGGGGACAGTTGCCCACCCTAAGCATTAGAAGATATCTATTATAACATTTCAAAATTTCTTTCCGACCTTGGTTTTAGTGTCAAAATTTTGTCTATGGTTAAATGGTATCATATTAGAACTAAGATTTTCAAAATATCTGTACAAAGCAGGCATGTTCGAGTTATGTGCGTGTTCAATATGTTTAAGTTGAATAGTAGTGACAGATTTCAACAAAATATTCGATAAGTATGATCAAATATTTTGGACAAAAATACCTACTAATTTTTTGGCAGTGTCAGTTAAATAAATTATATATTTTATAAAACAATTCATAATATTAAATATTTGAAAACCTTGATCAAATTTTATTAATATAAATCAGCTCTTTTGATATTATTTACGGAAAAATGAAAAAAAGGTACAGGGTGGCTCGAATTTAAATTTATATATGGGGATCTCGAAAAATTGCGCCTTTAAGTGCCTAACAATATGCCGTTTAGAAGGTTATAAAATTCCAAGTATTTCCGGAGAAATCCGGAAAAAAAAACAAAATTTTGAAAAATCGAAAATCGTTTTTCTCCTGGGCTTATTTTAAAACCAGATTTACAATTAAATTGCACTTTTGCATTATCACTTTTTCCGCTCTATCCAATGGTGGTATCCAGTCTGGAATCCGACGTTTCATCTTCAAGGGATCATTATCAACTTTCTTTTTTTAAATACGAACTTTTTTTTTTATCGTTTTTCAGATGTTATTAGCGTTATTAATATAAATATGTGTTTTTAATTGTATTTATTCCTTTTTTTAATTTTGTTTTTTTATTTTTAAAGAGAAACTTCTTTAGCGAGGGTAGTAATTCAGAAAAAATGAAAAAATCAAATGAAATGGAAACCAAAGTGAAACATTACTTTAATTAAGCACGTTCCAGTATGGCTAGAGGGCTGAAATTTTCAGTACATGTAGCCGGAGTAAAATGAAGATCCTGGACGAAAACAACCCTCTTGGATGCCCAAAACTTTTCGAAAAAAATGGAAATAAAAAAAAACGTAAAAAATTATTAGAAAAGTTAATAAAAAAATTATAAAAAGACAAGAAAAAAAGTTATTAAAAAAATAGAAAAAAAGTCAGAGAAAGGCGGTTTTTGGCGAAAAAAAGGCAGAGTCCAGCTACGATGTTTAAAATGGACAGAAAAAATACTTTATGAAGAAAAAATTAAAGAAAAAGCAAAAAATGAATACAAAAAGTGTCGAACTTCAAGGAGTCATCAGGGGGGTGGGAATTATACCCTCCACTCTCCCGGTTACCCAAAGATTTTCGACAAAATGAAAAAAAAATTGGATAAAACGTAAAAAATTCTTCAGAAAGCTAATTAAAGGATTATAAAACGAAATAAGAAAAAATAATTTAAAAAAAAATCAAAAAAAGAGTCGAGCTTCACATGGTCATCAGTGGGGGGAATTATACCCCCCGGATACCCAAACATTTTCGAAAAAATGGGAAAAAAATTAAAAATCGTAAAAATTATAAAACAAAACAAGAGAAAAAAATTAATAAATAAAAAGCTGAAAAAATTTTTTTAAAACTCAGTTCCTAATATCTCTCAGAAATTTGACTTCAGGTGAGGCATATAATTTTTTTAATTACTTATTTTGCTTTGGCCTAATTTTAAATAGTTTGTTATTTTTGAAATTTTTATATTGTATAAAAATAACGTATTTTGTTTTTTATGTTAAGTGGAAATTTTGAGCCTTTATTTTATATTAATAACAGTGAAATTAAATAAACAATTTCGTTTATTTTTTATCCCCAATGCAAAATAAATTTTAAAAAAAAAGATAGAGAAGAAAAATCAAAAACAGTTTTAAAATTCCGAGTATTTCCAGGGAAAAAACAAAATTTTGAAACATCGTTTTATTTTCTTCCTGCGCTTATTGACGTTTCATATTCAAGGGATTATCATCAATTTTTTTTTTAAATACGAACTTTATTTTTTTTATAATTTTTCAGAAAATATTGACGTTATTAATATAAATATGTGTTTGTAATTTTTCTTTTAGTTTCACTTTTTTTTTAATTACTTATTTATCTTGAAGACGAAACGTCTGATTCTAAACTGATTACCACCATTGGATAGAGCGGAAAAAGTGGCAAAGCAAAAGTGCAATTTTATTTGAGATCTGTTTTAAATAAGCTTAGGGAAAAAAGAAAACGATCTTTCAATATTTCGTTTTTTTTCCGGATATCTCCGGAAATGCTTGGAATTTGAGAACTTTCTAACGGCATATTATTAGGCACCTAAATTACCAATTTTGCCCTAATTTGACCGACACTGTATATCCTATACGTTTTTCGAAAATCCCATAATACATAGCCTCGAACTTGAGCCACCATGTACAAATTAAAAGCATTTTTTTTAAATGTCTAAAAAAACGAGACTATTTTTGTGTAACTTTGGTTTTTATTATAGTGGCGTATAATATTTCTCTATAAATGTATTAACTTTAACAATCAGAAATTTATAACACCATATTTCTTAACATAAATATACAGGGTGTCTTAAGTAGCGTGTGACACTATTTCAATCTCTGAATTTTACCTCCGGCCTTTCATGTTCAGGCCACCACCATCAACTAAATTTTCTTAAATATGGACCTGAATATTTTATTTCAGATTTTAAAAGCTTCTGATGTCCCAAACCAATGACGTATCGCATTTATTCGAAAAAATACTTTTTTACTTTTTAATTCCTACCAAAATTTTCTGTCTCTCTCTAACACACTGTGTTTTTTTGGAAAGCTTCAATAATATGAATTTTTCGAATAAGTGAGATACGTCATTGGTTTTGAGGCATTAGAAGCTCTTAACATCTAATATAAAAAATCCAGGTCCGTATTTAAGAAAATGAGGTTGATGGTGGTGGCCCGAACACGAAACGCCGGAGGTGAAATTTGAAGGCACCATGTTGTATAGCGGAAAATATTATAAAACTTTCGAATTTAATCTGTGTCTCCAAAATGGAACAGTTATTGTAATAATCAACGAAATATTTTTAGGCATTTAAGATAAGAAGTTTTCAACTTATTTTAGTTATAAAAAGTGGCAGAATACCCTGTATATATTAGAAAATTCGTAGCTTGACTTCATTTAATTTAACAAATAACGCATCAAACCAATTTTTTCTGAACAATTTTAAAATAATTGTTAATTGATAGTTAAAAAAATAAAAACATATATAAAAAAAACTAATGGCCCATGAGGGGATCGAACCCGCGACCTTCGCGTTATTAGCACGACGCTCTAACCAACTGAGCTAATGGGCCGTGGACCAAAAAGCAACTATACTCACTAATATTCTAGACTCGATTTATATCTATATATATTATATCCAATAATAGATAACAGTGATTTTCACAAGATTATCTACCTTTTTATAGTAATTTAGAAACATTTTAATAAAACTTCCTTTAATTTCGTACCTACTTATAGGTATTCCAGCCGTGAATGTAAGATAACCTATTTTTAATATTTTGCCATTTCATGATCAAATTGCAAATTTAAAAAAAAAACGATTTTATCAATTTTAATTTACAACTTGCATTTTGTCTTAAAATCTAACTTCAATCATTTTGCGTATAAAAATAAAAATTTATTAAAAATGGGTTAAAATTACGAACAGTTTATAAGGCGCATTCGTGCGTCGACAAGCGGGAAAGGCGTTAGGTATGTTCCATTTTTTAATTAATTAACACAAGGAAAATCAGCATAACAAACAATACGATACTAATTTTTAGTGGTTTTATGTAATAATTATTATTATTGATATTATTTCCATCAACATCAGGTACCGCTTACCTTTCAATTAGTTCAACCGGCGCCGTGGCTTAGTTGGTTAAAGCGCCTGTCTAGTAAACAGGAGATCATGAGTTCGAATCTCATCGGGGCCTAGTATACTTTTTTTATTATTTTTTTTTTCGTAATTTTAGCACGTCGTGAAACTACATAAAAAATGTCTCTCCTTATATAGTTTGCCAAATGAAAGAACCTGGACGGAAAGAATGCGGGCAAAAAATTTCCTCGCATATTTAGATGCTGCCACATTTTTTTCCCAATAAGCCTAATTTATTTTCTGTCTAGTTTCCTATAGTGAATTTACAAATTTATATTTCCTAATTGAATACTTAATTTTGTTATTTTCCTTAATACTAGTGTCTTCTATTATTTACTATTTTATTTACACAGGGAAATACGGAATACGGAATAAGTATACTATAATATTTATAATGTTTATATTTTATTCGCCTTCAAGCTATTTAAAATACGCGACAATAGGCAACAGTGCGACGTTTACTTGATTTTTAGCGGGGAGGCAGATTCGTGATTGGTCGCAGGATATATTAAATACACTTTGACCCTAGACCAACACCTAATTTTTTTACATATTTTAAAATTTCGGCAGCAATATGCTTTAGCCATTGGCGTGGAAATTGCCGATGCCGAACTGTGTGGTTATTTATATTATTTCGTTTGTAGGGTCTGGTGATATATAGGTTTTGTCGATTTTGCAACTTCTCTTTTTTCACTAGAAAGGGGGTGTCCGCTACATTTGAACCGAAAAAATGCCCTCAAAGTTCGAGTTTTGACACAAATTTTCAGCACCACTTCACAAAAGCACTAGAAATATAGACAAAACACATCTGAAAATCAATTGTCGGGTGAAAATATTAGAACGAGAGACCTCCGTTTTGTTCCGGTCCTAATAAACAAAATTAAATTTTACTTGTAAATATCCATCCTTCTTTTGACTGTCAACTGTCACAATAGCCAAAACAAAGATTTTTAAGAAGGCACACTGTTGCCAAACGTTTACTGTAGTTTCGTTAGCAAAATTCATTAGAAAAATGGTGCGCTTTAAGCGCAGCTTATTCACTACCAGCTAGTCATCTTGCGGCGGCATCCTTTGATTTGGGAAAGTCAATAACCAAGTTTTGCAAATTTTAGAAGAGGGTCATGACTTAATATTGTTTTAAACGCCTGGGCATCTGAATAATACTTTTGACAGTTTTGGGGGACGTTTAATTTAAAATACGCTTTTTCGACTACCGTGCGTAAAGTACTCACTTTACGCACTCTCTAAGATTCGTAAAATAGGCTTTTTTAATGTGCAGTGCGTAAAATAAGTTATTTTACGCACTAGTGCGTAAAGTAATTTAATAATATTTTTGTTTTTTCATATATTTTTCGGTAGTAGAAAAATTTTGTATGCTACTCATATGTAAAGTACCCTTTTTTTATTCAATTTCAATAAATTTTTTTTATCAATATTCCCATTCATAACAAAAGGTTCACTTTACACACCTGTTGCATAAATAACTATTTTATCGTCTAAAATCCGTTTAAAAACGATTTTAAAACGCACAATTGTATAAAAATCCGAAATTTCCGAACCTCTCAGGGCGATAGCCGAGGCTTCGGACGAATTTGTCATGTATTTTGAAGCGAAAATTCATTTTAAATTCAACTGTGGAACTGAACCGCTCAGGGCGCAGTGCCCGACACTCCAACTTTCCGATTTCGATAGAGTTGACTAGCTGGTAGTGAATAAGCTGTGCTATAAGTGTCTCTACTCTTTTATTTATTTAGGTGAATGATTTTTTTATGGCAGTAGCACATCCTATATTTCTCGACGAGCGGTGTGTGTGCGAAGATGTTGATTGACACGGTTCTTGAATAGTTAGTTTGGGACAGGCAAGACGTCCATTCAACAATGCCGATCGTTTCTTCATATGTGACGTACACGATAGCATTTAGTCAGATGTCGTGACTGTTACATAGAATCAACAAATAAGTCTTCAGTTATTTTAACACTTCATGCATGGCCCTCCGCTCGCTTCGCTCGCTACGGGGGCTCAGCAAACAGAAACTAACCAAGTGCTAACCAAAACTAACCCAAAATAAAAAAAAATAAAATAAAAATTTTGGGTTAGTTTTGGTTAGCACCTGGTTAGTTTCTATTTGTTGAGCCCCCGTATAGAGAGCGAAGCGAGCGGAGGGCCATGCATGAAGTGTTTAAATAATTGAAGACTTATTTGTTGGTTCTATGTAACAGTCACGACATCCGACTAAATGCTATTTAGTCATAGTCGAATGAACATCTTGCTTGTTACATCCGAATATACGTCCTGGGAGTGAGTTCCACAGTGATGTAGTGCGACAGACAAAGAAGTTCTTGTAAAGCGATGTTCTAGGTGTTTCCAGTTGTACGACGAACCGGTGCGCTCTTGCCGTCTATCGTGACTGTCTGACAGGCGTTGTCAGGGGCGGGATAAAGCGGGCCAAATCCTGGGAACATCTGCCCTAAAAGTATCTGTAAAACAGGGATTTCTCGGTCACATGTTTGCGGTGTTTCAGACTATCCGGGTCAACTCCGGGTCACCGACGAGACGCACATCTCTCTTCCGAACGGAATCCAGTAGCTTTAGGGCGTGCTCTGGCGTGGCATCCCAGATGTGTGAGCAATATTCTAAGCACGGTCTTATTTGCGCTTTGTAAAGCCAAGAGCAACTGCTGTGGTGTATACATTTTTTGTTGCGAAATAGCGTACCAAGATTCTGGGAGGCTGATTTTGCGACGTTAGCAACGTGGTCATGCCAGGACATATTGCTGTTGACCGAGACCCCCAGTAGTCCGATTGAATGAAGATGAAGGGATGGTCGATCCTGCCATAATGATATCATTGCCCGCCGTATGGTAAACGTGGCTGCTTGGATGATTGTTCAATGTGCATTTGCATTCATTCATCGGAATAAAAGAGACACTCATTCGATTACATTATTCCTTTGTATGTATATATTCGTCAAATATTTCACTTCATACATGGCCCTCCGCTCGTTCCGCGAGCGTAACCAAACAAACCTAACCCAAACTAACCCAAGATATTCCCAAATGAGGAAAAACAAACTAAAAAATATTTGCATTTTCGACTGACAAATTTAATTTTTTTTTTATTTCCGGCATGCCTTGGGTTCGTTTTGTTTGGTTGCGCCCCCGAAGCGAGCGGAGGGTCATGCGTGAAGTGGAATATTAAATATACTTAAATAGTAAACAACACTGTTATTCCCCATAAGAAAATGTGCAACTTTTGGAAACACTGTGCCAGGCCCCCGGTGTTGTTTACTAAAATTTCATTATTTTCACGTTACAATTTCAATATTTTCACGTTACACCTGGGAAAGTCGTAGTGGAAGTTTACCCTTCTAGGGCAATTTAGGCTCAAAACGCGGATATTTTTCGGCTCAAATGTGGCGAATCCTCCGATTTTTTTGGCTTAAGCTACTCTATAGGACACCCCTTTTCTAGCGAAAAAAAAGAAAATTTGCAAAATCGACACAACCTATATATCATCAGACCCTAATCTTTGAAGATTTTTAACCTTTCTTATATTTTTCTTGCATTTGGTGATTATTATACGCGGTTAACAAATTTTTATATATTTCGGATAACTCTCTTAACTGAACTCTCTAAATTAAAATTTTTATTACAAAACAATTCCGAACGTTCTATAAAGAGCGTTTTGGAACATACTTGCTTCAATATTGCCTAACTTTTAATACAAAAATTGAACGCTATAGAGAATTTATATGAATTAGCTACGATAAACCGTTTTTTTTTCCAATGACGTAAATACAAAACCTTCGGGAAACGAACTCTACTTATTAGTTATTACTACAACATACAACATATTTATGTAATACATACAACAAATAATATCATAGAATACTATCCTTGTTATAAAAATGAGATATTATTATATGACATATTTTGTATTATAAGACTGTAATATAAAAAAAAACTGTAATTAATTTGAACGTCTTAAACTAATCAATATTATCAATAATAATATGGTAAGAATAACCTCGTGCGCCTATGGGAAGGCAAGATTTTTTACGTGCTAGTCCTCTACCCCCTTCAGTCGTTGTTAAGGTTCACTCGCTTGGCGCACTATACACATCATCAATATACCTCTCTAATAATTGTAATATTTTTGACAATTTCATCAATTTTCTAATACAATAGATGCGCATTAAATTGATACCTATATTCGAATTAATCGTCCACATGCTTCTATAACAACGAAGCGCAAATTATTCTCGAAATGCAAATTTGTATAATAATTATACGAATACAGCAATTATATAAATATTAAATAAATTATTAGACAAAAACATACGGATGTTAATTAATAAAATGATCAGAACATGAGAAGTAGCAGAATTTCACTATACTTGAGTATAGTATATTTATTTGTGCAACAAGTGGGTAAAGTTACCTTCTTTACGCCTTACATACGCTATTTTTCTACTACGGACAAATAAAAGTAATATAAATTAAAATACTTTACATCTGGTCAGCTTTGACGAGCGTATCGATGGAAAAGTCACGATTTAGGCATTTCATCAATTTTGTGCACTACTGCCTAAAAGGTAATTTTATATGCATGCACGGTAGTAGAAAAACTATCTTATAGGAATTAATGAGAAATAGAGCTTTATCCAGCGACTTATTTAATTTTTTAAAACATTTGTTAGATTTTATGTTAATTATTAATACCTTTTTTCTACACACATGTTAAAAATTGAACTTTTAAGACTGTCTACTCTCCTTAAAAATGTTACTTTAAGGGACTAGGTAGGTCCATAAAATACGTACTTTAAAGCACTAGTGTTAAACGTAAGATGTCAATTTTTTTTTAAAAAAAAACGTCAAAAAACATTTCAATTTTATTTATTTACACTCATATTATTAGTACAATTTGAACAACTTGAAAAATAAATCCCTTCCTCAGTTCTGCTGTTCATCGTGTTTGACGACGATTGAACAGAAAGAACCGCATGTCCAGTTGATGTTGAAGCATCATCGGCTGATGTCGTTTGTACTGTAAGCAATTTTCGAGCAATAGAATTTTTATTTTCCAAGGAGTCCACTATGTATCCTTCAGCATCAGCAATAAGCTCGGTGCAATGCAGGGTGTTTAATTGGAAGTTGCAGAAATCTTGCTATAGCAGCAGGAAATTTACCGAACGTATATTAATTCCGATCGTATTTTTGGTACATTTATCTTTTACATATTTTAGGAAGAGCCGCCGATGTCCGACATTTGTTGGACGAAGATCAGTATATTTTGGATAAAAATCCAAATAAAATTTTTCAACGATAGTGGAATTTCGTGATACCTTGGTTTTGGTATCTGATATTTTAATAAATAATGAAGTCTCCATATCTTTCACGTTGTCAAGAGTCAACTGACAAAGCTCCTCTCTTCGGCAGGCACCAAATACTCCTGCAATCGTAGCTACCTCATCGTCCGGTGCGCACTTCACAAACTGTTCACTTTGGTCTCTAGTAAAAATTTTTGATTTTTTCGCCTGGTAACCCTCTCCTTGACGCTTCAAGTAGGCAATCAGTTTAAAATATTTGCTGATATCTACGTTGTTATTTACATGTAGCGTAGCTTTGATCATTGAATAATGGGACCAAAGAGAAGATGACTTCCATACCTTTGCCTTTTCTTCAAAATAGGCCAGGAATATGTTTTCGGGATACTTTCCAGGACCGCCTTATTTTCACACCATTTTATAAATTTATTATTAAAAATCTCATATTGAATTCTTGATTTTCGTGGCAGTAAATCCAAGGTAGCTCTGTTAGCAGCTTCTTCTATGTCTTTAAATGGATCGATTTCTTGTATTTCGTGCATTTTTGGCAAATCACAATAGCTAGCGTTAGCGTTTTAATAAAACTGGCAGGACCTTTCAAATTTTCAACTTTTCTGTAAACAATCAGCCAACAATGCTGGTTCTTCTTCTTTTTCTTTGAGTACCGTGTCCGTTACCGAACGTTGGCTACCATTCTAGGTATTATAACTTTATTGACTGCCGCGCGAAATAGGGATGAGGTGACTTATGGAACCAATCTCGGAGGTTCTCTAGCCAGGATGTTCTTCTTCGGCTTCGCCCTTTTCTTCCTACTATTTTCCCTTGTATCATAAGGTGAAGAATTCCGTATCTTTGTGGAAGTCGCATCACATGAGCGAAGTATTCCAGTTTACGTATCTCAATTGTTTTCATTATTTCTGTATCCTTGCCCATGCGCAGCAAGACGTCTTCATTTCGGACCCTGTCGACCCTGCTAATGCGGAGTATTCTCCGGCACACCCACATTTCGAAGGCTTCGAATAGTAGTGTGTCTGTCAATGTCCAACCTTCGAATCCATACAGCAGTATTGGGAATATGCAGCACTTTACCAGTATAATCTTCAGTTTGTTGCTAATACTTCAACTACAAAGTACTTTTTCCTTTTAAAGAACGCATCTCTAGCCTTCTCTATACGGATTCTAACCTCTTTGCTCATATCCCAGTTGTTGTTTATATTGCATCCGAGATAGGTGATACTGTTGGTCTTTTCAAGTAAAATTCCATATGCTGTGATAGCTGTTTGATGCACAGGAACTATTATATATTTAGTCTTTTTGGTGTTGAGCTTTAGTCGATATTCATCACAGACGATGGATATACTGTCGACTAGGATCTGTAGATCTTCTTGACTACTGGCAAGCAGCACCGTATCATCTGCATATCTTAGGTTATTTGTATTTACGCCATTAACCTTGATTCCACTATCAATGTTCTCTAGTGCTTTCCTGAAAATGACCTCTGAATATAAATTAAAAAGGTGTGGCGACATTATGCATCCCTACCGGACCCCTCTTTGTATCTCCATCTCATCAGAGACGTTCTAGGCCACCCTTACATTAGCCCGTTGATGCCAGTAAAGGTTTTTGATGATGCGTAGATCTTTGTCATCAATGCCTACTTGCTGGATAATCTCAATCATCTTATCGAAGGTCTTTTCAAAACCTATGAAGCACATATACACTGGTTGGCTAATGTCTCTACATCTCTGCACGAGGACTTGAAGGCTGAACAGTGCTTCTCTCGTTCCTAGATTATTGCGAAAACCAAATTGTGTGTCGCTCATCTCTCCTTCAATTTTATGATATATTCGGGAGTGTATTATTCGCAGGAAGATTTTTAGTGCGTGGCTCATTAGGCTGATGGTGCGGCATTCACTGCATCTTTTTGCATTACGTTTCTTAGGGATCGTTACAAAGGTTGACCTAAGCCAGTCTACTGGCATATTTCCAGTGTCGTTAAAAGGCAAATGAAGATATTGTTTGCCGTTTGTTTCCAGGAGTTTAATGACCTCTATAGGTATCTCATATGGGCCTGCTGCTTTCCTGGTTTTCGCTAGTTTTATAGCCCTTGCTATATCATTTATAGTTATCGGCAGCCCTGTTGTAATATCTTGGGTTTCGTTTTCAGCTCTTTCGTCGTTAAAAAGTTCTTCTATGTACTGCTTCCATCTCTTCAGCTTATCTTGATCGTTTAGAATGAGTTTATCATCCTTATCTATGAGGGTGTTTGTTGTTTTGTTGTGGAGCCCGGCTATTTCCCTTATTTTTCTATACATATTAAACATGTCGTGTTTTCTTTGTAGATCCTCTATTTCAGCACATCTGTCTTCATACCATGTCTCTTTTGCGGCCCGCATTTTCCTTCGTATTTCGGTATTAGCTTTCTTGTATCTTTCGGCGACCTTGTTTTTACATTTTCGCCTCTCATCCATTAGACCCAATATTTCATCCGTCATCCATTGCTGCGTTTTCTGATTAATCTTTTTCATCCCAGAGGTTGTGTTTAGTATATACGTTTTGACCTGATTCCAATGGTCTTCAATGTTGATTTGCTGTTCCGCTTCTACAAATTTTCCTTCCAGCTGACTTGCTATTGTTTTCTGGTTTGCTTGGAGGTGATTGCAATATCTAATTTGAAGGACTGTTTAGTCTGCTTTACCTTTTTCAATTTTAGTGTAAGAACGCCTAGTAGTAGATTATGGTCGGATGAAATATCAGCGCCCGGGAATGTTTTACCTGGTTTAACTGCATTGCGGTACCGATTATTAATTGTGATATAATCAATTTGGTTCCTTATGATGTTATTAGGAGTATGTGCTGGAGAGGTCCAAGTGTACAGTCGTCGTCGTGGTAGTTTAAAGAAGGTCTTCTTTAAGGACAGCTGTTGTTCCTTGCAAAATTCAACAAGACGGTCTCCTCTGTCGTTTCTTTCACCGAGATCAAAATCTCCGACAATGTTTGCTTCTCTTCCCTGTCCAATCTTGGCGTTTAAATCTCCTATTATAATGGTGATGTCCTTCCCATTCAGTTGATCGGTGACGCTTTTTAGCTCTGCATAGAAGTTCTTTAGGACCTCTTCGCTGCATTTATCGATGCTGACATTTCCAGAGCCGGGCAATCGCATCTCGCTGATGTCGAGTATTGGTATATGCAGGCATTTCATTTCTCTTATTGTATTATGTATTTTTCCAGGGACTAACCCAAACTTTGTACATTCCATGTACTTATCTTCAAGGCAGATTTCGCATCAAGATTTACATTGGTTGGTCTTATTATGTTCTTCTTGGCATTTGTTGGTTCATGCATCGCTTTCAATACTTTCCCTCCAGGAGATCCGATTGGGAAAATTACTATGGAATTTTCGGTATTGATTGTCATGTTGGTATTTACTAGGGATTTGTAATCAGGGGGTTTCCCGTGGCCCTCCTGATCTCCCTGCCGTTGGCCGTTCAAGCAACTCTTCCGCCTTTGAGGCCGATTTCTCGACCTCAGGACCAGAGATGGCCCTACCTTAACCTGAATTAAGGTTGCTTGCTTATACCGGCGAGCACTCGGTTTGTCTGTAACCCTAGACCCTAGAGGGTGCTATCGTCCGGAGCCAGATGAACCCAGGTTTTTTTACAAGGTGTTTGTATTGTATTTTGTATTTGTACACGTGAGTGGGTCCAAATAGGACCCTCGACTGGGACCCTTGGTCTATTGTGGCTCACATCTGTGGTTTCCACTCTGCCAGAGGCTCGATCCTTTTCAAGAAATCGAACAGCTTTCTGGGGTGGATAGTTTTCAAATCTGCCAGTGTGATTCGAGTATTTCCGAAGACTGTTTGTCTGGTTCTTTCCATTGCTGGACAGTGGCATACAACATGCTCCATTCTTTCTTCGTCCTCCACGCACAAGCGGCATTCCGTTTCTTTGGAGAGCCTTATCTTGTTCATGTAGATTCTTAGCCGACAATGACCAGTGTACATTGTACATGTCAACTACAGCCTGTACCTGCTGTCGGCTAAGTTGAAGAAGTTGTCCAGTTCTCACTCCTGATGGCAGATTCAGCCCCAACAATGAATGAGTTAGGCCTGGTAACTCTCTCCATTTGACTACAAATTGGTTTTGTGTCCACCTGGAGAAGGCTTCTTTAGCTGTGTTATAAGTTATTCCCAGTACTGGTTCTGGTCCTATGAAGGTAGTTGCGGCCGCCTGCTTCGCAAGAGCATTAGTTTTTTCGTTACCTTAATATCCTGTATGTCCAGGTATCCAGATCAGTGTAAGTTTATTTTCTCTCTCTAGTTTGGTGAGTAGTTCCTGGCAGTTCCATACTGTCTTGGATGAACAACAGCTAGTTTCAAGAGCTTTTAAAGCTGCTTGACTGTCCGAGAAAATTTTGATCGACTTGCCTTTCCAGTTTCTATCGATGAGTCACTGTGCAGTCATATCAATGGCCTTAACTTCAGCCTGAAAAATGGTTGTATGTTTACATAGGGAACACTTAAGCTCAACCTTACCATTTTTATTCCATGCAGCGACTCCTGTACCATCACTGGTCTTGGAGGCGTCCAGTGAACAAACTATTCTCTGTTATTCTCAGATGTTCAGAGTCCTTTGCCCATTCGTTCCTCTCCGGTAGAAGGACGTCATAGACATGGTAATAGGTAGTTTTTGGTAGGCATAACAAGGTGTTACTTCTTCCCTTTCTCGTTCTTCCTTCGGGCTTGGGACCGGCATCGGCGGAATTAGTGATGGTTGCTAGTTTTTATTAACAAAAAATGTGAACTTCGATAATTTAATATAAATATACGATGGTATTAGAAATTACCTGGATGTAAGAGATTCTAAACATTTTCTATTATCTTTCTATTTCCACTCATAAGCGAGAAATCACATAAACACTTGAAAATGCCTGCTGCTTCTCAATATGCGATGTGCGACGCGGTGTGCGCGACCGCGTCGCACAGCAGCAGACGTTTATTACTGTTCGTGCCGATGTTTCGCTTCTTTTTAATTATCATCGACAGCCTTGTTTTTCATATGTAATTATTAATTGGAGTTAAAAGATAATGCGGAAAACATGTTACAGTTAAAATGTGGAATTTAAGTATAATGACGAGCCTCGTTCAAATCGTTATTTTGATAAAACGAAACGTTATTTAAATTTGATTCGCGTTTCGTCCCGCTGGGCATGTATAAAAGCGCATTTATATTAATTTAATTTAAAACGCGAACAAAACTTTTAAATAATGTTCCCGGAAAATTTATTAGCCACATTAATGAAAATATTGGATGATATTAATTTTAATTGAATTTTAATAATTATTTACGGCTTTGTATAATTATTGCACATTTCGAGGAAAGAATTAATTAATTATTTTTTTTTATTAAATTTGCGAAATTAAAGAAGCATTTATAGACACTTATTTTCAAAATATATCATTTGCCCAAATTTAACCAGTGTATTATGTTATATTTTTGTACGGAAATTTTGGTACGACATTGACTTTTAAAAAAATATGTTTTATTTAGGTCAAAAAAGGTATTTGGTGTTTTGTGATACGAAGAACGGTTGGAACGAAAATTATGATTTTTGAGTCGAACAGAAACTAAATAAACTGCTCTAATTTTTTTATCCCGAAATCAAAGCAAAATATGAAAACACTAATTGATAAGACAATAAATTTGTATTGTCAGTTGCTCAGTTCGAAAAATTAAATCAAAAAAAGTTAGTGGATAAAATTTTCTTGGTCAATGGTATTTTTTAAGGTGCCCTCAGGAACGCCACTGAACGTAATCATTTAAATATAATGAAGGCTATACTAACTCCTCGTGACTACCAAATTCAAACAAAATCGGCTGAAGGCTTTCTAAGATATCCGAAAAACCAATTTATTTTGAAATAAATATCATGCTGCGGCACTGACATATTATTATATTAAATTTTTTTATACATTTTTGGTTCATTTAGAAAAACAGCAGCAGAACAGGGCAGGCTTCAGAAAAATTTTCAAGATCAAGAATATAAAAAGCAAGCTGATCGGAAAGAAGATGAACGTAGAAGGCAAGTGGATCGGGAAGAGGATGAACGTAGAAATCAAGCGGATCCGGAGAGGATGAAACAGGACCGACTTCGGAAAATTTCACAAGACCAAGAAGATAAAAAGCAAGCAGAACAGGAACAGCTTCAAACATCAATGCTGGATGTTATTGTAGGCGAGCAAGGAAAATTACAGAAAATATTGGACGGACAAAATGAGAAATTTGAAAAAGAAGTACACAACATACAAAAAGAAGATGTAACTGTACAAAAAGAAGTTGGAAATGTACAAAAAGGAGTAGGAAACGTACAGAAAGAAATGAAGAATCTACAAGCAGAAGTTACCAGACTAAAAATCACGGATCCACCGAGAGGGTATACATATCAAACCTCCAACTTATGACGGTCAAACGTCCTGGACAAAAGACAACTTGAAGCTGCTGCTGTTGCCAATGGTTGGAATAATGATGAAATTGCTACATCACTAGTGGTAGCAAGTTGTAAAGGGTGTGCGCAACCTGCTGGTGAACCGGTGAGATTCGCAAAAGAAGAGAACGCTGCATCTACCGGTCCGAATGGTCCGGCTGCTCGAGAAAGAATGAGACTGAATGTCGCGGTCCGTTTGAGTATATCCAAGGCAACGCGCTCTGATTGGTCCGTTTCGTCCGCTAACGGGCGGGGCTTGTCAAGGGATCTCGGCCAGATATAAATACGTTCCGCGCATGCGAAACTTCAGTTCTCTTTTGATCGTCGTGATGTCTTCTTCTGGTAGTGACAGCGAAAATAGTCAATGTCCTGAGGTGTTCGTTGAATTGACGGACTGTCTTCGATCCTCGCCTTTGCCTGATGCTGAGCCTTTGTACGATCCGATCGATTCTCCTGCAGACGTGATCTATATATAGCTCAGCCATCTGACACTTTTGGGGGACAAGAATGAGAAGGACATCGCTCTTTTAATAATAATAATAATAAGCCTTTATTTCCAACAGGTTAAATACCCAATTACAGGAAATTATATATAAGAAGAAGTTATATAAAGAAAAAGAAGTTATGGTATATCTTAAGTAAATAACAAAATTACAAAACCACAATAAAAGACTACAAACAAAATATACAATAGAAAACAATGAAGAAAGATCAATTTAGCGATGTTCAACATTTAATCTCCGGCATCGACCGTGCGCATGTGATTTAAAATAAAAGTTAAATTATCGTTGTGAATGTCACACGTGTCACCAATGGAATTTACTCATAAAGTAAATTGGACTGTGATATAGTATGTTGGATCGGGCGGTGTCCAAGTTGAAGGCAAGTCGCTGTCTGGATTCAGGGCGTGGTACACGAAAGGAAATTCTTTGTAAAAGAGAAGGACAATCGATAATGTTGTTCAGTAACTTAAATAGAAATTTTACGGATTCGCAACAGGCAGTTCGCCATACTTCGTGAGCAGTGTATAATGGTCGAAGCCCCTTGCAGGGTAGACACCATCATCCTTTAGCGCCTGGCACTTAAGGAATCGCCGCTGAACTGATTCCAGTAGTTGAGTGTGGCAGTCGTAGATCGGGAACCAGACAAGAGAACCATAGTCCAGCCTGGACCTGACAAAGGCGTAATAAAGAATTTTGGCAGTTGCGGTCCTTATAAACAGTTTGCAGTTTCGAAGCACAAAACCCAGCATCCGTGATGCTTTTGAGACAGCGTCATCAATGTGAGGAATAAAGGAAAATTTTTCATCAAAGGTGACTCCGAGATCTGTAAAGCTGCTAGTCCTGGCAAGAGTTGTCCCATTAGCTAAGTAATTGACGATATGTGGATTATTAATGCGAAAGTAGCTGGTAACATTACACTTAGCGACATTTAGATTAAGTCTGTTCAGACTGCACCAATGACTTACAATATCGATATTCGACTGCAACAGAGCGCAATCGGCAGCGGAATTTATACAGGAAAATAGCTTTAGGTCATCTGCATATGCTGACCTTTGGCAGGTGAGCATAGTGATAAGGTCGTTAATGTAAATGTTAAATAGAAGGGGACCCAGATTGGAACCTTGAGGATCTCCCGAGGTGAAGGTAAAGCAAGCAGATTTAGAGCCCTCAACCGACACATACTGGGAACGGTCAGTCAGGTAGGAGCCGAAAAGCTTTACTAAGCGATCGGAGAAACCAAACTGACGCTCAAGTTTATTTAATAAGATGAAATGATCAATCTGATCAAATGCCTTCTGAAAATCTGTATAAACCACGTCAACCTGACCTCTATCATTAAGGAGTTCGCACACAAATTGAGAAAACGATGCCAGGTTTGTAGTGTATGATCTACCGGCAACAAAGCCGTGCTGCTCATCGGAAAGCATTGGTTTAACCTTTGGAAAAATCAATTTGTAAAGCGCCAGTTCAAATAACTTTGAGAAGTTACATAGGATAGATATAGGGCGGTAATTTTCTACCACGCCAGCGTCGCCCTTCTTAAAGATGGGACATACTTTTGCTTGCTTCCAGATATCGGGAAAAACGCCGGTGTTTAGGATAAGAATAAAAATATGAAGCAGAGGGTCCAATAAGGCAACAGAGCAATCTTTAACTAGAAAGCTAGGAATCAGATCAGAGCCGGAGGTAATTTTATTCTTAAGACACTTGCTTGCTGCCAAGATATCGCTGGCCGTGAACGCTGCTACATCAATATAAGTTGAGGAAGCTTCAGACACAAAAGGATGCTCACTATGGGCTGAGTTTGTATAAACGCTTTTGAAATATTCACCAAAAGCTGAGACAATGCTGTAAGGGCTGTCATAAGATCTGTTGGAGAATTTCATTGAGCGAGGAATTTGGGACTGGTTTTGTTTGCTTTGAATAAAGGACCAAAAATTACTAGGATCTGACGTTATTTTGTTTTCCAGACCCAGGACGTAGCTTCTGTAGGCTCTTGCAGTCTGCGCTTTAATGTCTTTGCGCAAGGACCTGAAACGTTCTAAGTAGTTATTAGACTTGAGGGTTTTAAAGTCACGTAGTGCTTTTTCCTTTTTATAGATATTACGTATAATGTCAGCTGAGAACCATGAAGGAAAGCGTCTTTTACGTTTTACTTTTAGAGGTACTGCCTCGCGAAATATATTGTTTAATATGTCATAAAACACATTGCATGCAGAGTTGACGTCCTGCTGAACTATAATAGGTGACCAATCAGCGTTAAGTAATAGATGATACAAGAGCGGAAAGTTTGCCTTCCTGAAGTTGTATTCCCTTGTGTCGTCCTTGTTAACTGGTAAGTTATTGTGAGAGGATAGGCTTGCGTGAAATTTAAAGGACAATGAAGGATGATGGTTATCTTCCGGAACAAGAGGTGCACCGCTGTTTAATACAGCGACATCAAAGTTTGCAAGGATCAGATCGAAACAGCGAGAGTTGCCATTAACGACATTGTTGAACTGCTTACAGTTAAGAAACTCAAAAAAGTTAGTTTAAAGTTTATGTTTGCCATTGGGACACGCGGGGTTTTCATTGATAGTTGGTACGTTAAAATCACTTAAAATAATTACATGTTTACTGTAAATTGCATCAACTGTTGAAAGAACCTCGAAAAAGTATTCCAATTGCGCAGAATCGATGGTGGGAGGAATATACAGTACAAAAGTATACAGGAAGAAATGGTTAAATTGAATTTTACACCCCACCAAGTCAATCTCCGGCACCTCATTGTGGACCACTGAAAGGTTGATAGTCTCTGAGTGAAAATGGTTAAGCACTCCCAACAAAACTCCACCGCCCCTAGATGCAGCTACGAGATCAGTTCTTCTGTCCGAGCGGTACATTACATATGAACTAGGGAGGATCTCGCTATCAAATATATCATTTTGAAGCCAAGATTCAGTGACGAATATAATATCATAGCCGGAAGTGGACGCAGCACTGAAAAAGCTATGTGTCTTGGTACGTAGGCCGCGGACATTCTGGTAGTAACATGTAATTACGCTATCTAAGGAGAGTGAGGAGGCTGCGCCCGCGTCTGGTTTTTTGTTGCTATTGAGGGACTACCATTAATGTATTTAATGAAAAGATTATCCTCACCATTGTCCCTGCGTGTCCTTAACTCTTCCTTGACTTCATTAAGTTGGTTTAACTGAGTCGGAGTTAGGTCAGACTCGATGTATACCTTCCTTCCTGAGAACTTGCTCCTGTTCTTCAGCAGAAACTCCACATCCCGACAGTCATCCAAAATGATCCGGACTGGCCTGCAGCCATTACGGTTGGGCTTTCCAACTCTAGATGCCTTTCTCACAGGGATGTTACGATTCAACACTTCATTTAGCAAGGTAGAGATCTCTGCTAAATTTGACGGGTCCTCGGACGGTTCAGGCTTTAGGCTAAAAATCATAACATTCGAATTACGCTTTTGCCTTTCAACTACCTCCTGGATAACAGTGCTACTAGTAACCGGCTGAGAAGGTGGTTGTGGATAATGTGACCGTGGCAGAGTGGACAATAGCTTAGAGGATGAGGTAAGCTCGTCACTGATTGCGTCCAACCTTGCCCTAACCCTTTCAAGCTCGTCAACAACAGAGGGCAAACCAGATATTTCCACTTTCAGAGCTCCGACGTCTATTTCCAGGGCTCCCACACGGTCGATTAATCCCAATAACTGTTTGACATTGGAAAGGCAATCCTTACAGTAAAAAGGCAACGACCTTTTACTCAACAGAACAGCCTTTATTTCAGTAGCGCTAATATCACAGCAACCCTGACACACCACGTTCTTAGAGTGATCGCAAGGGTAGCCAAAAACCTCTTTTGTTGAAGATAGCTGATAAAAGTGATCAGCTTCGAAGCCGCTTCCAACGTGTGAGGGAATATCTGAATAAGTTGGAAGAGGAATTTGAATCTGGCAATTTTGTTGGCAACATGTAAATTACGGTAACATGTTAATGGATCCCTATAAAGAAGTAAAGGAATTGAGCTACGAGATCGGAGACGGGGGCAGTGGACGTGGAGAGGAAAAAACATGCTGTACGTCTCCGTACTTTTCCCTTTACGAAAGTATGGGAACGTGGCAGAAAACAGTAGGGGACCGTGATTTATAAAAAACGGGTTCGTAAAAGAAATGTGCATTTTCATTATCGAAAGTATGGGGACGCAAGATACGTCTCCGTACTTTTCGCTTTACGAAAGTACGGCAACGTGGCAGAAAATAGTGGACAGTGATTTATGAAAAAGTACGGGTTCGTAACTGAATTGAACATTTTCTTCATCGAAAGTACGGGCACAGAAACTAACTATGTACTTTTCGTTTTACGAAAGTACGGGAACGTGGTAGAACTAGGGAACACAGTGAATTATTAAAAAGTACGGGTGCGTAAAAGAAATTTGCATTTTCATTATCGAAAGTACGGGGGCTTTCTATCTTAAAATAATGTCAGTAATCACCTCCCGAAATTTATATTTGATATTTTATATCGAATTTGCATTCAATAAAATGTCCGAGAAGTTTTTTGCGGACATTTTTACATCCGTAATTTCCTCGGGAACAACGAAAAGTCCAATTTACGTTTTCGTGCACTTTTTCTCCGAACGGGGTATAAAATTTCGGAAATAATTGCAAATCAAATTCCGTTGCGAGTTAGCTTCAGAAACGAGCTCATAAAACTTTCCTCTCCGCTCTCTCATTACGAAACTTAATAAAAATTTTAAAATTCGATACACACAGATTTCTGTCTATTCGAGCAAAAATTATTTATTCGCAAGATTCGATTACGACGAGAAGCTGCTGAAAGGAAGACGGAATTGATTACAGTCGGTGCAGTATCGGAATCTACGATGGGCGGATTACGAATTCAATTATTCATCATCAATCGTTATGGCTTTAAAAATTTATTAAATTTTAATATATATTTTATGAAGTTTGCTATAAATATTATACGTACGTAAAATAAACAGCAGCAATACATAATTTTACTTTGTAAAAGACACCTTAATACAAATTAAAATTATTTCCATTATTAACAGCATTGATATCAACATGTAAAAAAATGGGGTGTGCTCAAGACTACACGACAGAAGTGAAACTTTAAAAAGCGCCCATCACAAACTGTATGAGAAATAGCATTTGTCTATCAAGTCCTAATTTATATGTATAAGAAAATCAACATTATTTATTGTCTGCTTAAGTTCGACTAGACACACATAATCAACAATGACACCTCTAGTTGATTTTTTTTTTTTGATAAAAAACAATCCTGTTTATTTCTTGTGATTTTATATTTAAATAAAAAGCAATAACTGATTCAAAAATTTTAGCAAAATGCAACGCACTTGCAATTGATCCATATAGTTCACAAATTCTGACAGACAGACAGCTTTCTGACCATGTATCTGCTATACCAAGTAGTATAAATTAAATTTTAAATCGTCAGAAATGTCTGAATAATCCATTATAAGACCTTAAGATATAAAGTCCCACCCGTATTTGAAAAAAAATTATTAACGTAAAAAATACTCAAATAAGCGTTACATGACGTCCCAATTTCATTTACTCCGTTGGAAGACGTACTCCTTCAAATTTCCCATAATATATCAAGAGCAAAGCTATCTATTCATACTCATAAAAATACCGAAATATGGAAAGCTTGATATTTTTTCTACGAATTTCTGCATGCTTCCCATTAACATCGATTTCCTCGTATTTCACGATCTCATGCGGAAAATTGTTAAAGAACATTTTTTATAGCAAAGTTATTGAGGTTAAAGAATCTGGAATTGTTTTTTTTTGAAATAGCTTAAATTAAAGAAAATTTTTCAAACCGAAAATCAAAAAAATAATCAATTTCGTACTTTTAGCTGTATCGACGTGATTTAGGAGTATATTGTACTCGTAACCCACCTCTTTGATTGTTCCAGATTATTCGGTTTTCCAGTAATAAAATATTATGTGGTGACGTGTCGTGTTAAAACTCGAAATGGCGAAAAGATTAAATTCAATTCAAGGTATCAAGCGCCTTCTTGTACGGTTTTTGGCATATATTCTCGTCAACTCTTCTATAAAAAATTGTTTTTCCCGAATAAAAATAAAAACCTTAATTTTTTTAGAACTCAAAATCAATGTCCCCATTTCCCCGAAGTTTTCGAAACAGACAAGCATTTGGAGAATTGTTCTTTTAGAATTTTCCTGTCGAACTGTAGTCCCGGTTTTTTCGATCGTCGCTACCTTTTCAACGCAAGAATGACCCAGAGTGACCCATTTTTTAAAAATAATCAAGCCCAAAAAATATACGCCAGTTTCATAAAACCCTCGGACTTCGTATGGTAGCGTGTTATCATACGGACTGGATTTAGCGGGGTCTCCAGATTATCGAGCCCGCACGTGCTTTTAAACGCCACCGTGTTATATTTTAACTATTGTGTATTAAGTCTGCTTTTTATCGAAACGATAATCAGTAAAGACTGCTCGCCTAGTGCATTTACTGTTCTAGTCGCCGGGGACGTAACCCCGGCAACATCCCTCACCGCCCCTGCGATGACAGACAGGGAAGACGACGCCTCCTCTATCAGGTCAGAGGACGCCAGAAATGGCCCTCCTAGTGAGGAAGTAATTACAAGAACGGCGTACATTTACAAGCGTTTATGTAAAACAGCACCTGAATGCAAGATTTGCACTGAAATAGCCCCTTCTTTAGCGTCTATTTCAAACATGAATACGGAAGATATACTCCCTCATCTTCGAAAGGGCATAGACCACCTTCGAGTTAAACATGACTTACGACCCTCATCCTCAAAGCGAAAAATGACCGTCGTACGGCAACGCCGGCGACCTTGGGCAAGGTCAGCGAAACCGCAGGAGAGCAGGCCGCTTCTGCGCTCCTGATACCCCGCACTGACAAGGATGGCTTTAAGATGCCCTTAAAGACCATCCCCTTCAAGAAAAATGTCAGGGAAGTGAAGCTGAACTTTGGCACCCCTACAGGGATAGAATTGAGCAACCAATTCGAGTCCCTGTCGGACCTGGAAGATGAAACGCAGAGTGCAAGTTCGTCTGCAAACACTGCAAATCGCAAGCCAACCGCTACACGCTCTCGCACTAGCGCACACATTAAAGAAAAGGCGCAAACCGCCCTTAAAGTCAAGCTTGGCCCGCCACCCCCAGTCGTAATGGAGGGTAAGCTTAAGGCCCATTCTGCCCTGCTAAACGATATGAAAAATATGCAAATACAAAAATTTACTATAAAATATGCTAGAAACTCAACCATATTTTATTTTGAGCATGAAAAGGATTGGGCAACCGTCAAGAGGGTGATGGATAAAGAGAGTATTCACTACCACTCTTACGCCGAGGAGAGTCAAAAGACGCGAGCTTACGTACTTCGAGGGCGTGATGGCGAAATACCAGTGAGCGAAATAAAAAGGTACATAACTGACCAATACCACTACAATATCAAAAATGTGTTCGCCATGAAAAAGACGCGTGAACCACTCTACCTAGTGGTAACAGAAGCCACTTAAGAAAATCCAACAAGATATTCGTACAATCATGAATATAAGGGTAACTTGGGAAAACCGCCGCAATGTGAGGCCTATAATGCAGTGCAGAAGATGTCAGGGCCATGGGCATTCGATGTCTTACTGCACTAAAAATTTCAAGTGCAGCAAATGTGCCCTCGCGCACGAAATCACTTCCTGCACTAGTGATTTCACCGAATGCGCCAATTGTGGCGGACCACACAGGGCAATCGATCAAGAATGCCCTGTCTATATATATAAACTGAATCAGCTTCAGGCAAACAAGCAACCACCGAAGCAGCCCCAACAATTCAAGCCAGCCCCCGCGCCCGCCACGCCGGCCTGGCAGGGGCGCGGGTCATCAGCGAATCAAGGCCGGGGTATAAATAGAAAAGACCCCCCACCGAAGCCCCACGCCAGCAATCTACGTCTAACGCCCCCGAAGACTACGACAAGGCCTTCCCTAACACGCTCAAGGCCTCGCAACAGCGACAACCGAAATCCGCGCCACAAACAGGGGTAAGTGGCAATGCTAGCAATGCTCACAACATAATCTCAAACCTAACGAATGTCGTAAATAAAATTAATTAACTTGTGAATTTGTCTGAACTGTATTTCGCGTTGGACGAGTTCAGCAGCATGCTGGAAACGTGCAACGGCGATAAGGTGAAAATTCTGCAGGGCACCCTGCAATTTTTCAGTACAGAAATTCACAAGTACAACATATAGATGGCTTGTTTTAAATGTCCACGCTTTATATTTTATCCTGGAATTGTAATGGTATCAGACGCAAACTCGATGAATTCAAGCATTTCATGTGCAAGTCCCATTTTCAGATTGCCTTCCAGAATCGCGGCTAAGAGCCGACTTCAAGCTGAAAGTTCGTGGCTACGCTATTGAACGATTTGATCGGCCAATCAGAGAAGGGGGTTTACCGGACACTTCGAAATAAAAGACGGACCCGAATAAGAACGGTCATTGAACATATTGGCATCGAGCTCGAAGGTGGCCTGTGTATCAACGGCGCGTACGCACCCCCCGATCTACGTATTTCGCAAGCGGACATTCTAGCCTTTTAAGAGCCTGGCAAACGCGCAATACTTATAGGCGACTTAAATATTCGACACACTGTGTTCGGTGATAACACATCAAACCAGAAAGGCCGCATTGCACGTAATCTGATAGAGGACAATCTGGAAGTCCAATACCTTCGAACTATTGAACCCACTTACTACGGTGAACGCAACACCCCTTCATTCTTGGATGTCGCATTTGTTCGAGGGGTGGCAGGCGCCGTACGACCTAAGGTCATAGGCGACCTCTGCTCTGATCACCTTCCAATCAAGATGAGCCTAGCAAACGCTAGGCGGCCGGTAGCCAATGAAATCGAAACGATTTCATATAAAAATCTCGATTGGGGGATGTTTAGGGCGAGGTTAGGTAACCTAACTGTCATCCCGAGGCAAATCGATACCGTCCAAGACCTGGAGATTGAAGTGAACACTTTTACCCAAAATGTCCAGCACGTCAGAGACGCACTATGTCCTAAAGTCAGGAAGAAGCCGTTTACGGAATCTCTTCCTGATGATATCCTTCTCCTCATCAATCTCCGGAACCGAGTTCGTCGCAGATGGCAAAGGAGCCACGCGGTGAACGACCGGTTAAGAGTGAACGATTTAAACGCACAAATAAAGGACAACATTCGTGCACACAGGGATGCGGTTTGGATGAACTTCGTAAATGGGCTAGGCACGGGGGATGGCTCCCTGTGGAAGCTCGCGAGACAGGTTCGCAGAGGCACAACTGACATCCCCGCTATTCGCCATCGCGGCGAGGATGTATTGGCCGATGAGGCCAAAGTTGAGGCCTTTGCGGACTTCCTTGAGGGTGTACACGGGGAATCACCTGACACCGAGCCATTGCACGCCCATATTACGGAGCTCACGAGACTGTTCTCGAACAGCAAATATCCAATCGCACATCCTGTCATGAATAAGCTCCTCGTCACTCCGACTGAGCTACGCAAAGTTCTTAGCTGTCTGCCCAAGAATAAGGGTCCGGGGCCTGATACCATCCCTTACATACTCTTGAAAAACCTACCCACGAAATCCATTGTACATTTTATGCATATAGTGAATGCTATGCTGCGCTTGCAACACTTTCCTAGCTCGTGGAAGATCGCGCGGATAGTGTTGTTCCCTAAACCCGGGAAAGACCTCAAGCTTACAAGTTCATATCGCTCCATATCATTGCTAAATACAATGAGCAAAGTAGCCGAAAAGCTCATACTGTCAAGATTCAATGAGGCCGCCCTGAGCCTCCGTATTCTGCCGGACGAGCAGTTCGGTTTTCGCGGGGGGCATAGTACTAATATGCTTGCCGCGAAAATTGTGCAGGACATATACGAGGGGTTCAATGAAGGGCATTGCACCGCCTTATTGCTTCTTGACATTGAGAGAGCGTTTGACCGGGTATGGCATAATGGCCTGTTTTACAAGCTCTTCATTAAACACGGCTTTCCGCTGCACTTGGCTGCACTGGTCGTGTCGTACCTGGCCGGGCGTTCCTTTTCGGTTCGAATCGGCAATTCGGACTCAACTTTGAGACCGATACAAGCTGGCGTCCCGCAGGGAACAGTGCTATCACCGCAGCTATTCAGTTATTACATAGCAGATCTTCCCTCCCACCCTCACTCATCCTTGGCATTATATGCCGATGATATCGCCCTCTATTACCGTGCCCCTAGCGCGCAGGAGGCGACTGACAATATTGCGGCACTAATCAGTCAATATCATAAGGACTGGAAGATCAAACTGAACGCTTCTAAAACGGAATTGGCCATATTCACACGCAAATTTAAAAATATCGAAACCTTACCCATCCTTATAAATAACATCACCATCCCTCCCAAATCCAAGGTCAAATACCTAGGAATCATGCTTGACAAAAGGCTTTCGTTTCTGGAGCACGTAGCTCATATACGAAACAAGAATCATATAATCTGCGAAAAGCTCAGACCCCTCATCAGGCACCATGCCTTCCTTAGTCCCTCAAGTAAACTTACCCTCTACCGATCCATTACCCGCCCCTTCTTAATGTATGGCGCACCGGTTTGGAGCTCGATATCTGACTGGCAGATGAAAAAGCTGCAAGTCCTGCAGAATCGGCATCTAAGGGCTGCCCTTTCGGCGGGCTGGCGCACCAGGATCGTGGATCTGCACGCGATGTCCCGAATTGAATATGTGAGGGAATATGTGGACAAACTCGCGTGCAGATTTTTCGAACACGGTATCCGTGGCTCGCCGAAAACGGCCAACTTAGCTGACGCCAAGTTCAATCCTACTGTCTGAGCCAAACACGGACCCATACATAGGAGAACTACCTACTTCTACCTAGATCCCACACCTCCCTGAACCCTATCCCTGAAATTTCTAACATCCCACCCTCACCAACCCCCAGAAATCCTCCCTGTTGCTTCTCAAAATAATGAGAAGTAACAGGAGCACAGAATTACCCAAATCGTGTATATCACCGCCGGCCCAGAGCGGGCCCCTCCCACTATGTCCCAAAACATGGTGGGCGGGGCTTGCTAAGGGACCTGCGTCTCGTATAAATATGGCCAAGTATATAGTGTCGACATCAGTCGTACACTGTAGCCCGACCGTCTCTGCGCTCCCTGCTCCGGCAAGCGTAGCATGACTTCACTATGTTGAGAATGCTGCGAACCATTACAATTTCTCCCCTCATTAAAGCTATTTAATAGCTTTATATACGTATGAATGATGAATGAATGAGAGTATGAATGTGCGAGTGCCATAGAACCCAGTGAACCGTGATATGGGGTTTTTCAATGTGTCTTTTCCCCATGTTTACCTTCCCCCATCCTCTCACTTCCTCAAAACAAGTCAACTAGTTTCCATTGCCATCTGTACGTAACACCTAACTGCATTTCTGTTGAAGGGCATCGCCCAAGTAACGTTGAGATTGAAAGCATTGCCACTTGCCTATCAGAAACATAGCTGGGCAGCCTAACAGCCCACTTTACCGCGCTATGCAAGTTGCGAGGTCGTGAGCGCATCTCTGTGAAGATGCGAGCGCCTTGTCGGCCAAGTATGGCGCGTAGGTTAAGACTAAGTTATGTAGGTTAAGGTGACGTTATACATTGGTAATGAACCAAATAAATGTTATTGATTGTAAAACCCTCAAAAAAACGTGTCCAGACAATTTTATATTATTTAATTTCTTTCAACAAGTTTCGTGTATTAAGACAAAATTATGAAAAATCGCACATGTGATGTAATCGAATCGATAAAAAAAAATGATCATGCGTCGTGCTGAATCCCAAATTTCCAGTCCCAACCATTTTTCAGAAAAAAATTATCAAAGTTAAAAATATTCAAATGAGCGTTACATGACGGCTCAGTTTCATTTACTGTTCCGGAAGACGTATTACTTCATATTTCCCATGATATATCAAGAGCAAGGCTATCTATTCATACTCGTAAAAATGGCAAAGTATGGAAAACTTAAGATTTTTTACGCTTTTCTGCATGCTTTAATTATTAATTAAGAAAATAAAAACCTTAATTTTTTTAAACTATAAATCATTCTTCCCATTTCTCCGAAATTTTCTAAACAGACGACCATTTAGAGAATTGTTCTTCTAGAATTTCCCTGTCGAACTGTAGTCCCGGTTTTTTCGATCCTCTTTTCAACGCTGAAATGATCCAGAGGGACCCCTTTTTCAAAAATATACAGGCCCAATAAATATTCGACATTATCCGATTCTCGCCAGATTCGTAAAACCCTTAAAAAAGGTGGCCAGAAAATGTCATCAATATTATTAAATTGAATATTATCGATGAATATTGTAATTACTAAGCAACGCTATGATTAATAAATATTAATAAATGAATTATTTAAATTATTATTTATTATGTGCCGTCTCCAGAAGTGTGCGCAGTTCACACGTGGGGTCCGCTCAATACGCGCTTCTCCACTCCATGCTGCATCGTCTGCCCCTCACAGTGCCTCCGGCTTTAAGATGCTATAATATAAATTCAACAATCAAAGAAAACAAAATGAGTATGACGAAGTTGTTTGTTTCGTTGGGGTACTGTTATCTATAAACCCAATTCAACATTTTTATACCCTATGGTTGATAGAAGAAGACGCTCTTAAACTAGCCTTAAAGTGACGAATACATAAAATATCCTCGACATCTCCCTTGAATGACTTCTGAGCAAAAACAGGAAACGGAGGAACGACTGCAACTTGCGCTTATTTAGGAATCCTTGCAGTGATAAATTTAAGCCGGAATGTCGGAGTCATTCGAGTCAAGATGTAGTTTTAGAAACGAAGCGAAATCGATATAATATGGCTAGAAACGTATTTAGTTCGTCTAGTTGTTTAACGTACAGTGGCGGAGTTAGAAATTGTCATACTTACGTGGTTGACAGGTTTTACCTTAAATAAATTCAGGAGGAATGGTGATTAATCTTCACCAACAACAACAAAAATCTATTTTAATTAAACAAAATCAAAGAAGTGATCCGCTTAAGCGTGTTTAAAATATAATTATGATGCCAGGATGACGTCATACTCTCAGGCGAGGTTGGATAGATAAGTGGATGATGATGAGGTCATCTACATTTTCGGATTTATGTTCCCAAGTCATTACTGAAGGCATGATGATGTCTTCAGTCCCGGATGGGTGTTATGGGAGCTCCCCAGTATTACTACTAAGGCAACTAGAAAGGCAAAAATGCCTTGTTTGAAATGAATCGTTTGGCTGGTCAAGAATAATAAATGGTTATTTGAGAAAAATTATTCTTTATTCAACTTCTTAATAACTTTGCTTGTTCTTAAAAATTGGAGAAAAATATGCTCGCAGGATAAGTTAAAGGTCAGACAGTTCTCAAATTGTACGACTTGAGCTGGTTTATTGCCCATATCGAAACAGATACCTATTGAAATTAGAGAAAGGCAAATATATCTTGGAGCTACTGTAGCACAGTTTTTTCAGAAACGCAGGACGATACCTCCCGCCCAATTGTAGGTGAGTCGGAGGGTGAGTCCTCTTTAATTAATGATCCAGCCCATCATATTAACCATCAACAGATTGCAATTTATTATCAAAATGTAAGAGGTCTCAGAACCAAAACTGAAGACTTCTATAATACTGTCGCAACAGAGAACTATGGCATTATAGCCCGGATCGAAACATGGCTCACTCCAGGTGTCTTAGATTCTGAATTGTTTGATGAGAGGTATGCAGTTATCAGAAAGGACAGATCAAATGGACAAACTAGAGGCGGAGGGGTGCTTTTGGCTTTAAAAAGGTATAGAATCTATGAAATAATAGAAACAAACTTTGATAATATAAATATTGACTGTGTTATAATAATTAAATTAAAAATCAAGAAATTATATATGTACATATCTGTTGTTTACTTTAAACCAAAGGAAGGTCTTGAAATTTTTGAAAGCTTCTTAAATTTGTTTGATAATTTGTTAATGTTGAATATTTCTAATGTTGTCATTTTGGGCGATTTTAATGTTCCTAGCTTCCAACAGAGTCAGGGTCCAGCCTGTGAGGGACATGTCTTGTTGCAACAATTTTTTTTTGAGTATGTATGATTTAAACCAATTTAATATGATACCTAATATGCTTGGCAGATATTTGGATTTGGTAATTTCTAACATGGCAGCCTCTGTTGTTTGTGGATCAGAGAGCCCATTAACGTCTGAAGATCCGTATCATCCTTCATTAATAATAAATGTTAATTATGGGGAACTGATTAAATCGAAAGAGAGAAAAATAAATGATAAATCTTATACTTATAATTATTCTAAAGGTGATTTCTTTTTGCTATATGATAGGATAAAAGAATGTAATTGGGCTGATCTACTGGCAGCGGAGGATGTTAATGTTGCCGTGGACCTTTTTTACAAACGTATTTATAAATGCCTGGATGAATGTATACCTAGAAAGAGGCTAACAAACATTTCATGCCATACCAAGTTTCCTAACTGGTTTTCCACAAACTTGATTTCTAAAGTCAAAAGAAAAAATCACCTACATTCTCTTATTAAGGGAGGTAGTAATATTGAATTTTTAAAATTAGAATACATTTCTTTGAGAAGAGACACTAAAAGGCAAAGTTTAACAGAACTTAATTTATATAAAAAATCAATTGAAAGCAATATGATCCTCGTAGCTTCTGGTCTTATATACATAACAAGACAAAACAATTTGGACTACCAGTGGAGATGAGGTTTGGTGATGAATTTCTCGCTTGTCCATTGGACATTGCAAATGCCTTTGCTACCTTTTTCGGGTCTGTGTATGGAACACCCAGTGGCTCAATACAAGGTCCAAATGAAAGTAATAATAATGGGTTAAAATTTTCCAAAATAACTGAGACCGATATCATAAAAAGTATAAAAAAGTTGAAATGTAAGAGAACGACAGGTGTTAATGAAATACCATCTTACATATATAAAGGTTGTGTAGATCACATGATCAAGCCCCTTTTACATATCTTTAATTTATGTATGGAGCAAGGTTGTTTCCCCGAGTCTTGGAAAACTACATTAGTTGCACCTATTTTTAAATCTGGTAAAAAGAATGAAATTGTAAATTATAGACCAATAAGCTTATTGAACACCTTGTCAAAATTTTTTGAACATATTCTTTACATTGATATTTATGAACAATTTAACCACAAAATAACAATACACCAGCATGGGTTTATTCAAGATAGATCTACAGTTACAAATTGGAGTTTATTTTCTGAATATGCATCACAGGCCATTGAAAGCAAGGAGCAGTTGGATGTAATTTATACCGACTGTGCTAAGGCATTTGACAGGGTGAATCACAATATGCTTGTCAACAAACTTTTGAGCTTCGATTTTTCAATGAAGGCCGCAAATTTAATAAAGTCTTATTTATGGAACAGGAAGCAAATTGTCAAAGTGGGTAGGTCAAAATCAAATCAATATACAGCAACCTCAGGCATTCCTCAAGAAAGTAACTTTGTATATTTGTTAATGATTTGCCTACTGTAGTGAAGTCATCAATTTGTTTGCTTTATGCTGACGATTTTAAATTGTTTAAACAAATATCTAATGATTGTTTTGATTTACAACATGATCTTGGGAGTGTTTACCATTGGTTTACTGAGAATAATATGTCACTGAATATAAAAAATGTATGGTTGTTACTTTTACTCGAAAATTAAATTATTTTATTCAAGATTACAGCATAGGAGGTGACATTATTCAAAGGAAAACTGAAGTAAAAGATCTGGGGATTAACTTTGAGATGAATTGAAAGTTTAATCAGCACTATAATTATATAACTAGTAAGGCTTATGAAGCTTCAGGCTTTGTCATTCGTAACAGTAAGAAGTTTAAAACCAATACAATTATAATTTTATATAACACACTTGTCAGGCCTCATGTGGAGTATGCATCTATTATATGGTCACCAACAGGGCATTCTAATATCGATTTCATTGAAAAACTGCAGAAAAGATTTTTACATTAGACAAAATAATGCATACCCTTACATGGTGTCCTATAGGTCTATGCTTGATTCTTTCAACTTTACAATGCTAAGTGTGAGGAGGGAAATAAAGTATATTTTGTTTCTTTATAATATATTGAATAACTACAAATATAGAAATATAGGTCTAATAAATTTTGTAAATATAAAAGTGCCAAAGATTACACTGAGAATTCTAACTAATGACATTTTTGATGTTCATCCAAGTAGCACATATCCTCTGAATGTTATGCTGGGCATTTGTAATAGGTTGCTTTGTGGTACAGGTTCCTTGGATTTCTTTTTCTCAAGTCAAAAAGAGATTTTACGTTGTTGCAATGGGTCAGGTCACTGACATGGACAATTTGCATTGTGATTTTAATAAATGTTTTGTTTGTTTTTATTGATTTTCTTTTATTTTTTATATAGTAGTTCATAATTACCTAGATAAGTGTTTTTTTTTGTTTTGTGTTTTTTAGTTTAGTGTTTTTTATTTTTGTTAGCTCTGTAAGATAGGTAATTATTTAGTTTGCAGCTTTACAAGTAATTGCTCTAATTTCATAGTGTTTGTAAAGTGAATAAATAAATAAAAAATAAATGAAACGTCTGGCTGGTCAAGAAGATTAAATGGTTATTTAAGAAAAATAATTCTTTATTCATTTAACTTCTTAAGCAATGCTATGCTTGTTCTTAAAAATTGGAGAAAAATACTCAAAAACAGTTGTCTTTAGAAAAAAACAAGTACGCCACTAGATTCTACGGCAAATAGTCTGTATAGACCTTGCAGGATGACGGCACCCTCTTAGGTGAGGTTGGACAAGTAAATGATGCCACTTATTCGAAATGATGATGAGTTCATCTGCTTCTTCGGATTTACCAGATGCTTGTCTTTCCAGGTCATTGTTGAAGAGATGGTGATGTCTTCAGACCCGGATGGAACATGCCAGCGTGTGTTATGGAAGCTCCCCAGTATTACTACTAACCGGAACCGAAATATAAATAATCGACTTTATTATCGCCTATAAAATGTATAACGATCAATAAAAATTTGAAATATTATTTTACTAAAATTTTGTCGTAAAAGGATAAGCTGACATGCTGTATGAGTTTAGCTAGTTCACCGCCTATACCGAGGTAAACGTCTATTAAAATTAGAAAAGAGAAAGGCAAAAGTATTAGGTTAGTTTGCGTGTGTAATGACACTATCAGATAATAGATGAACGAGAAGGTTAAACGGTTATTGAGAAAAATAATCCTTAATACATTATGTTTCTTAAATAGAGTTGCTTGTTGAACAAAATTATGATCACATTATAACTTAAGTCACACGGTTCTCTAATTGTACGAGTTGAGCTGGTTTATTGCCCATATCGAAGCAGATGCCTGTTGAAATTAGAAGCGAGAAAGGCAAAAATATCTTGTTTTAAATGAAACGTTTGGCTGGTCAAGAATATTAAATGGTTATTTGAGGAAAATTATTCTTTATACATTTAACTTCTTAAATAACATTGCTTGTTCTTAAAAATTGGAGATAAATACTCAAAAAACAGTTGTCTTTAGGAAAAATAAGTACGCCAAAAGATTCTATGGCAAATAGTCTGTATAAATCTTACAGGATGACGGCATCCTCTTAGGTGAGGTTGGACAAGTAAATGATGTCACTTATTCGAAATTAAATGAAATATATCTTTATTAAATAGGTACACACCTAATATGCACACATATCAAAGTCTTATTTAAAATAAATCTTTGCTTACTATATCTAACACTTGATTTATCCAACTAACATAAGCCAACAATGACAAGAAGAAAAAAAATCTTATTTTAATACAATTAAATAAATGATTATTGCACAATTACCACATTTCATATAACTAATTTCTTCCATGCGCATGAACCTTTAGCATCCTTTTAAAAAGTTGAAGTGAGGGTTGCCTCTTTATTTCAGGTGGCAGGTTGTTAAATTCATTAAATCCCCTAAAAAAACAGTGAATTCATGGTGCTCTTAAAGTTAGTCCTTGATATAAAAATATTGTCATTATTAGGTGTAGGATAACCTTGTATATTTCTATTAAAACTCACATATTGAGTAAAGTAGGATGGTGCCAAATTATTCAAAATTTTATAAATCAATGTCATGGTAAATGTATAAAGCCTATTCTCAACAGAAAGCCAATTTAAAGAATTAAGTATTAATGATATTGGTGCTCGTAAAATAATCCTCATGCCCCGATTCTGCAGCTTTTGAAGCCTACTTGTCTGATTTAAATTAAATAAGAACAATACTGAGGAGCAATAATCAAAATGTGGCTGAACAATAGTGTTTATTATAAACCATTAATTTAGACTCATAGGATAGACTAATTGATATTCTACTAAAGAAAAATATTTTTTTTTAAATTTTCTTCTCAATATAATCACAATGATTCTGAAAATTAAGCAACTTATCAAGTTGTAGTCCCAAATAAGGTTAATGAATTCACAATCCACAAGCATACCTATATCATTGATATAGAAAATAAAAAGCAGAGGCCCCAATACACTTCCCTGTGGTACTCCCAAGTTATTGCCTATTTCCCCAGACACCCTTCCATTAAATCTGACTTTCTGCCTTCTGTTACACAGATAATCCACAAACCATTCAAAAACATTACCTACAATACCACTGTCTATAGATATTCTAATAAGTCCGCTCACTCGAGCGTGCCGCGGAAAATTTCCCTCCTACCTGCGCCAATCCCTCACCCATCGGCATTGACATTGACGTGTGTCAATGTCACGGCTTAGCCGTGACTCAGTTTTCGCAAGTACTTCCGTGATCGGACGGTGTGAATTATTTTTACGGAATAGTTTTCGCACGATTTACGCTATACGCTATTTAAAAAATATATATGGTTAAGATGGCTAAGGGTAGTTTTTCTTATTGTACTGTTGATGACTGTTATGTAACTACACGTGATCTCTCCTTCTTTCTCTCTTATGGAATTGGTAAAGAATTATTCAATTTTTATTAGACGAAGTGAATGAAGCTAACCGAAAGTTGATTGGATGACTAACCCAAACCAACAAAATCTATTAAAATTGATTATAACGTATCGGAACCGGTTCAAATGACTAAAATAAGTAAGGCTAAATGAAACTAACCGAAAGTTGATTGGATGACTAACCCAAACTAACCAAATATATTAAAATTTGTTGTAGCGTATCAGAACCGGATTAAATGACTAAAATAAGTTAAGACTATGTGAAACTAACCGAAAGTTAATTAGACGACTAACCAAAACAAACCAAATGTATTAAAATTGAATATAACGTATCGGAACCGGTTCAATGGCTCATATGAATAAAACAGAAGCAAATGCTTTTGCTTAAGTATTTTGAGATAAACATATTCGGCTTTAATACAGAAAAAAGAGACGGACATAAGGTAAAAGCATTTGCTACACTTTATTCATACGACTAAATGGCTCATATGAATAAAAGAGAAGCAAATGCTTTTGCTTAAGTTTTTTGAGATAAACATATTCAGCTTTAATGCAGTAAAAAGAGACGCAGGTAAAGTAAAGGCATTTGCTACACTTTATTCATAACACTGAATGTCTCAAATAAGATGAGACTAAGTGAATCGACGACTAACCCAAACTAACCGAATCTTTTAAAATTGATTATAACCTAGCGGAGCCGGTTGAATTCACTAAAATAAGTCGAGGCAAAGTGAAACTAACTGAAAGTTGATTCGGGGACTAACCCAAATTAACCAAATCTATTAAAATTGATTATAACGTATCGGAACCGGTTCAAATGTCTAAAATAAATTGAGACCAAGTGAAATTAACCGAAAGTTGATTCGACGACTAACCCAATCTAACCAAATCTATAAAAATTGATTATAACCTATCGGAACCGGTTGATATGACTAAAATGAGTTGAGACAAAGTGAAACTTACTGAAAGCTGATTCGGCGACTAACCCAAACTAACCAAATCTATTAAAATTAGTTATAGCAGATCGGATCCTGATCAATTGACTAAAATAAATCGAGACAAAGTGACCCTAACCGAAAGTTGATTCGACGGCTAACCCAATCTAACCAAATCTATTAAAATTGATTGTAACTTATCGGAACCGGTTGATATGGCTAAAATGAGTTGAGACAAAGTGAAACTAACTGAAAGCTGATTAGACGACTAACCAAAACTAACCAAATGTATTAAAATTGATTATAACATATCGGAACTGGTTCAAATGTCTCAAGTGAGTTGAGACTAAGTGAAACTAACCGGAAGTTGATTCGATAACTAACCCAAACTAACCAGATCTATTAAATTTGATTATAAACTAGCGGAACCGGTTGAATTCACTAAAATAAGTCGAGACAAAGTGAAACTAACTGAAAGTTGATTCGGCGACTAACTCAAACTAACCAAATCTATTAAAATTGATTAAAACAAATAAATAATTCAAACATTAATACGTAATCATATTCATATCATTTATTCCTAATAGAACGCTCCCCGTATAAACATAATCGAGCGGCAGTTCATATTGATCGTACACCGTAGCTGCATCCATTCGATTACTGTACAGTGGCCGAGTGTGTTTAAGGTCAACGGCAGTATTTTCCACGGCATGCTGGAGTGAGCGGACTTATTAGAATATCTATAGACGGTGACAATACCATAATTTATAAGTTTAGACAGCAAAATACTTCTAACACCCTTTTTACGTCCAAAAAACACCCACCATATATTTGCTATCATCAAGATCAGTTTTAATTTTACAAAGTGTTAATTGAAGAGCAGATTCGCATGAGTGTCCACGACGAAACCCAGATATGTTATTTATTAAAATTTAATTTTCTGAGATATGCTTTAAAATTTGGTCATATACTGTCATTTCAATAACATTTTTATCCGATCGGACGAAAAACGACACTTTTCCGATGTGTTTTCTCACCGCAAAAGTCATGATTCCAGTATATTGTATTCGTTGCTTGGCAACATGCAATAACTGTACAAGAATAGAAAATAACAGTCCGGGAATATAACATTCCCGTCCTAGGCCGGGAATGTAACATTTCTGTCATATTCAAACGCCTTGTTCGTCAGATCTGACATCTATCAAAAGTAACATTTAGCTGTAGTTTCCGTAGCTACGTATTAAACTTCTAGCTCGCTCGATTCAAAACTTGATATTATGTTGAGTTTAAATTTAAAACACCGATTTTATTTACAGTAAGATTTGATTCTATTTATATAAGTACGTATTCTAATTAATTTCGATCGGATAAAAAATAGTATGTGCAACTCGTAGGAAAAGCACATTCCTGGACTCCTACCACAGTCGTCCAGGAATGTTTTGCTTTTCCTCCTAGTTACACAATATACTATTTCGATAGGGGGTAATGTATTTATTGGACGAAACTCATTTGCATTTATAATATTGACGACCTTCTGCACAGGAACAATTATTGTGCTACATTTTAATTTATCTGGTATTTTACCAGTTCTTAAAGATGTGTTTAAGAGATCCAACATAACATGTCCAATAGTACCAAATATAGACTTCAAAATCTTAGCATTTAATATTTCATGTGCAGAACATTTATTATTAAGTTTACTAATTATTTTTTAAGCTTCAGACATGGTCAACAGTTTAAAGTTAGAAATTCCAAGGCATAAGTTGGCATCCAGATTAGTCCAACTAGGCCCACTTTGCAAAAAAAACAGTTCTTAACAACAAACCTAATATTCACCAGGGTCACCAGGCATTAACAATCACTTGCAGATACTTTTCACTAATTAACTGTTGAAAAATTCACCAAAAATAGCCTATTTCAATCACGAGGTAAACACACTCTTGCTGCAACGTTGCCGGATCCATGGTCATGATCTACTTCTTCGGATTTACCAGAGGCTTCTATTCCCAGGTCATTGCTGAAGAGATGGAACATGCCATCGAGTGTTATGGGAGCTCCCCAGTATTACTACTAACTGGAACCGAAATATAAATAATCGACCTATACAATGTTTAACGATCGATAGAAATTTGAAATATCTTATGTTAATTAAATTTTGTCGTAAAAGGATAAGATGACGGGGCATCATTCATCTTTTACGGCTTGCAAATGGATTTGCCGTGTAGAAACTTCTTTTTTAATTACGTAATTGGTCTTTTCAACGTTTCGGGGTCGCGAAATCAAATTTTGTATAAAGTATATTGTGCAATGTAAAAGAGCATATTCAGTAAATCACAAGGGCGGTTTGTGGAACTGCTTATTATGCAGGGTGACAATTTGAAAATTTACAATGGCCTGAATTTCTATATTAAAGACGGTATAAAAAAATAACATTTCTACAGAAATGCGGGGGAATAAAAATGCGGACTATCCTCAATTCCTCATCCCTCCAAAAGAAGTATAGGTTTAATAACCTAAGACAGTGGTACAACAGCAGTTAATGTCAAATATAAAAATTGCCTTGTTATATAGGCAACGGCACGTGAACAAGAAGACGAAGACACTAGTAGATTTGCTACGTTCAAATCAGATATCTGGCAACGTTGCTAGTTGGCTGATATCTACAAAGAACTACAATTACATTTTGTTACCTACTCCAGATATTATTAGTCATAACATAAAAGCACGCCCACATGTCCACATATTCAGTTATTCCAGTAGATATACATGGTGCGTTCTGGGGCCTCCGACGCGGAGGTGTACAGTGGCAAACATCGCCGACTTGGGCTATAGCATATTTAAGGGCATGGCACCACATCCCCTCATTCAAAGAACAGACCCTAAATACGGTTGTTCTTTAAATAAGGGACTGTAGGGGATGCTCTTTGCATGAGGGGCTGTATTGAGGGGCTGTGGTGCCACGCCCTTAAATAGGCTATAACCCAAAGTCGACGATGTTTGCCACTGGACATCTCCTCCGCAGCGGCGCGGCGCGGCGGTGACCCCAGAACAAACCATGTATATCTACTTATCCTATATAAAAAATACGGTTTTTAATATTTTGCATGTTTATTGTTCGGCAACGAACATAATAATTATTAGCCACGCGAGCAAATTCCAATTTTTATGAATTACTATAATTACCAAACATCAAGTTGGATTATTAATTATATTTATGACGTTTATTCGCTGCAAAAGGTTTTTAAATTACGTAATTAATTAAACTTTTTAGAGCTTTGTGGTCATAGAGTCCAATTAGTGTAATTTTGTTTAACATTTAATTGTGAAGCCCACATTCAGCAACTCACAATGGAGGCGGTTGGGAATGCTTATTCTATTTATTTAGGTTTGAATTATTACGTGATAATCCATAGTAATCGAATTATAACGAGGTAAAAGTTGGAATCGGCATTTTAATGATGAATTAACTGAATTTGTATGGAAGTAATTAATATGGGTAGTGGTATCTACTGGACCAAATAATTATTGAGAAATACCGATTTTTTGTCAGGATATAACCAATGATGTAAATGGTTAAAAAAAACGAAATGAGCTCAGTTCGATTCAGGTTTTAAAGTGAACTAACTCGTGCACTGCTATGAGGCGAACAGCTGATTATAGAAAAACTTATGATTCAAGTTGGTAGATATAATATACAAGTAAATCAAATAATCACGAGGGCATTATCGAGATATTTACCAATTAAGGGAACACTATATTGTAATAAGGAAAATCATATTCAAATAACCGACATTTACTTAATTTCGATAACTCCATTACGGTAAACTAACATCAGTAGATATGATGATGCACGATAAGAAATGACAGACAGTCAGGTAAAGCTATACTCGATAAATCTCATTACAGTATAACTGAATCAAGTAGTTCTCATAAAATTAACAATATCAATTCTCCACTCGAGATTGTATCAAGTATGAAAATTGCAATAAGAAAAAATAAATCAATTGTATAACATTAGCTACAAAAAAATCACTGCCATCAAGAATTACTATTATGACATTAGAGAGAATAGATCGGTATGAACTAAAGTCAGTTAGCGGCAAGTTAATAAGACAAATGCGGCAATAAATTATGTGACTTTCGGTAATAGCGTAACATTAAGGTGAGTGTACGCAGGGTAAAAATGTTAAGTCAACTAATTACATTTCTATTATATAATAATGCAACTAGACATCTCTAATTAGAATTATGATAATAACGAGAACAGATACAATGTGAGATAATGTTAGACCGAGGTCATTTATCGGTAAGTTAATAAAACTAATACGGTAATTATTTATAAACAAAAGCGAGAAATAATGATCCCCTACATGATATAAACAGCAAACCACCTACTGTCACCTAACTATAAATTCAATAATCAAAATGATACATCACGGTAAGAAATATACAGTAAGAAAATTAAAGCAAATGACCTACAGTCATTTGATTATATAATAAGAAGGTAAGAAATATGCTTAATATAAAGTAATAAAATACACTCTTAGCTCAGATCTCAAATCGACTAGACATGATATCAGTAGAGACGACCAGAAGCTCCTGAAATCCTTTGGTCTAATATTTAGGGTATGATGTTGTCTTCAAAGATTCAAGTTTTCGGTGTACCTGTTCTTGACAATTCAATAGTAAGTTTTCAAGAGCATGCCTACTAACCATATGGATCACCGACATTTAGACATTCCGATGAAATTCGCATACTCGTACCCTTTCAAGACCTAATTTTGGATATATCAGAAAGTTATATTTACATTGAAGGTACATTCACACAAAACCGTGTTACTTGTTTAATAATGCACTCGCTCTCCTGCTCGATGAAATTCGCTTTGAAATGGGTGGAGAACAAGTAACTGTGGTTCGCAAGCCAGGAGTAACAACAACGTTAAGAACAATGGCATCCTTTGAATCTACACAATTGACAACATTGTATTCTTGCGGCTGGTGGCTATCGGCCAAAGAACAATTCAATTTAGACCCAAACTAGCAATGGTGTTTCTAGAAAATTACCATTAAAATATTTGATGGGTTTTGCCGAAGATTATACCAAAGCAATATTGAATGTTAAGCAATATTTAAGCGTATGCTCTGTGATGCACTTAAATAAATTAAAATCCATTTCCCTGGCACTTCCTGTGAGTACGTCTCCACCATGTGGCTGTGTCATCCTGACCAAAAAGCCTTCGGCACGGCTAACTGACGACGGGATTAGCTAGGTCAGCGCCAAAAGGAGAAAAGTCTGCTTCACAAAAGATCTCACGGGAGGTAGCGGAAAGTCTTCTGCCCCACGGAAGATCCCTAATTAAATTATAAAGAATTTTCACTTTCCAAGAGAGACACACTGATATGTAACAAACCATTTTGCCTAGGAAGGGTAACCACACTAGTCAAATATCGGTATTTTAACGATATGACCGATAATTCTGGAGACTAAACTTGGCGGTATATTTACCGAATGATTCCACCTTGAAAGCAGATGGTAATTAGACCCGATGAACGAAAATAACCAGGATAATTTTAGCCACAAAATGGGTTGCTTTTCTCTATATGAGCGTGCCTCCTCCCCCTGAGATTTCTCTCGGAAAAGAATATATATCACATCTGTCAAGTGGCGCACTAATTGAACACCGGGAGTAAGGTCGCGAGAAGTAAGGTAGCGAGAGTATTGTTAACACAAATCGACTAGCAATATTGGATTTAGTAACATTTGTAACGTTACATGACTAAATTAAAAAACGCGTTTAATTTTGAGTTTCATGAAGTTTCCCAGTGTTTTTCCAAACACAGCGTTATTCATAAGTTTTAAAAATCTAAATGAAACTTCTTTTTTGCTGCGTTGGTATTTGCTGTGACTCGACCCAGGATGATTGGCTAAATAAAGGAACGTGTTGAATTTTAGTGTTTGAGGCCATAAAGAGATTTGCATTGTTTTTCCGAACACAGCATTATTCATAAGTTTACGAAATTCTTGATCAAACTTACCTTTTGCTGTATTTTTCTTTGCTGTGGCTCGACCCATGATGACTGACTAAGTGAAATAACGTGTTGGATTCTTGTGTTTCAGGCCATGAAGAGTTTTCCATTGCTTTTCCAAATACAGCATTAATCATAAGTTTAAGTAATCTCAATGAAACTTCTTTTTTGCTGTGTTAATCTTCGCTGTGACTCGACCCAGGATGATTGGCTAAATGAAAGAGCGTGTTGAATTTTAGTGTTTGAGGCCATGAAGAGATTTCCATTGTTTTTCCGAACACAGCATTATCCATGAGTTTAAAAAAATCTTGATCAAACTTACTTTTTGCTGTATTTCTCTTTGCTGTGGATCAACCCATGTTGATTGACTAAGTGAAAGAACGCGATGGATGTTTGTGTTTCAGGCCATGAAGAGTTTTCCATTGTTTTTCCAAACACAGCGTTATTCATAAGTTTTTAAAAAATATAATCAAACTTCTTTTTTACTGCGTTTATTTGTGCTCATGATGGATTAAATGAAAGAAAGTGTTGGATTTTGGTGTTTCAGGCTTGTTGCCAATTTAGAAAGCGGATTATGTGTTGTTACTGGCTTGAACTCTGGAATTAGTTTAGAGAAATTTAACCATCAAAATGTTTTTTAATATTAGTACCAATATAATTAATTTTTCGTGTTTCACTCCCAACTTGTTCTACACTGTTTAGATAATCAAATTCGCATATTCCTCAATTATTACATGGAAAATAAAATAAAGCGAATCATGCTATAATTCGATAGTGCAATTGTAATTTAATCTGTACCGTTTAATGCATTATTTAAAATTTGTCGATTTTATTTAGTTAATAGATATATCGTAATTGCCTAATGCGATATTATGTCTACTCCGTTGACGATTGGCCATCGAAATGAAATTTTGAATTGCGATTTAAACCAAATCGCTTAACGAGGTTAAATATCCACAAACGCCTAACGAATATTCTGCAATTATTGCTGTATTGAAGTGAAACGTTATTAGTATTCTGAAATAAAAATATTTATTCAGCTGGGAATTGAGCTTGTCTGTTTTATCATTTTCAATTTTTTAATAAACTTTAATCAATGCTCTCCTGCTGCGGAATAAAACAACGTATTAGCTACTAAAATTTGAGCATTCAAATTAAAAACATTTGAACATCCTTCATGGTTAAAATCTTATATAAAACTGAACCCAGTATTAAGGTCTATACAGATCTTAAAACATGTCTCAAGCAAAAGGCTAAAATTAGTTTAAACAGAACTTGTTCAAACTAATGAATAACGCCGTTTTCGGAAAATCTATGAAAATTATACATAAACAGTCTTTGGTAAATCATTTTACATAGAGAGGGCCCAAGCACTTAAAAGCAGCATAATAATAAATAGAAACCTATTTATATGCTAGCTAGGACTACTATCTATGATTTTCACTACAGATGTATGCTAAGAAACTCTTTATACAGATAGAGATTTTACGAAACCAAAAATACTGATATTTATAATATTATGAGTAACAACACTGATACCCTCCCAATTTATAATATTTACAACAATTCCCCAGTTAATAAAAATGTATATTACCACAGTATTCCTATCTTCTTCCATTCCACCAAGTCATGCCTACTGGTTTCCTAGCCATAGATGGTAAATCTATGGAATTTATACGAAATCCTTCTTTGGTAAAGCCTATTACAGGTAAATGGCCAGAGCCACAACTGTATCAAGACACGTATAATGAATGAAAATCTATTTATTATCAAACTTACAAATCCCGTTTTTTTTTAAGTAAGTCTATATGTTCTAACCCAAAATAATATTTATAATTTTCATTCCAGTTATATGTTACAAAACTCTATACAGATAGAGAGAACTTAATTTACGAAATCGAAAATACTGGTTTTCATAATGTAATGAGGAATCACTGATACCTCCGACTATCCAATTGATAATATTTACAACAATCTAACAGTTAATAAGAATGTTAAGGTACGATAAAGTAAGAAAATCAAAAATTTATACTTCGAAATTGTTTTTCAGTGTTCCTATCTTCCTCCATCCCACTGGAATGGACCTTGTCAAATCGGTTGCTAGGAAACTAATTGCCAGGACATCGGTAGGCGGGGCTTGGTTGGATTATCTGGAGGCTTAGTTGAGCTAGGTGTTGCTTGTTTCCTTTGCGGGATGCCGAAGGATTATGTTGCTCAGGTAAAACAAAATGATTAAAGCAATTTAAAATTAATTAAAGATGCTCTAATAATTTACTCTAATAATCTACTAGAAAGATTCAATAATTATTTTATGGGGTCTTTTCAAATGGATTAAACAAACATATTTTCAAAAGTAATATTCAATTGAAGTTGTTTTTAAAAATAATGTATAGCTTCAAGCAGGAAAATAAAATGATTGAAGAAATTTAAATAAATTAAAGATGTCTCAATGTCCATGAAGCCCTAATAATTTACTAGAAAGCTTCATTAATAATTATGATATATGGTGATTTCAAACAGCTTAAACACACATATTTTCAAAAGGATTAAAAAAATCTATAGCTTCAAGTTGTAAAATAAAATGATTGAAGCAATTAGAATTAATTGAAGATGTCTCATTAGTTATTATAAGTGACCTTTCAGATAACTTAAACCAAACATGTTTTCAAAACTAATATGTAGCTTCCAGTTTTAAAATAAAATGACTGAATCAATTTGCATTGAAATTAATTGAAGATATCTCAATGCACTTGAAACCCTAATAGTTTACTAGAAAGATTCATTAATTGTTATACGTGGTCTTTTCAAACAGGTTAAAACACACATATTTTCAAAAATAATTTTCAATTGAAGATTTAAAAAAATCTATAGCTTCAAGTAGTAAAATAAAATGATTGAAGCAATTGAAATTATTTGAAGATGTCTCAATGTACTTGAAGCTCTAATAATTTACTGCAAAGATTCATTAGTTACTATATGTGACCTTTTAAAATAACTTAAAGCACACATATTTTCATATATAAATTTCAGTTGAAGAAGATGTTTTTAAAGATAATCTGTAGCTTCAAGCTATAAAATAAAATGACTGAAGCAATTTAAATTAATTGAAGATGTCTCAATGTACTTGAAGCCCTAATAGTTTACTAGAAAGATTCAATAGTTATTATATGTAACCATTTCGAGTAGGTTAAAGCGCACATATTTTTAAAAGTAAATTTCATTTGAAAATGTTTTAAAAAATAATCTATAGCTTCAAGAAGTAAAATAAAACGATTGAAGCAATTGAAATTAATTGAAGACGCCTCAATGTACTTGAAACCCTAATAGTTTACTAGAAAGATTCATTAATTGCTATATGTGGTCTTTTCAAACAGCTTATAACACAAATATTTTCAAAAATAATTTTCAATTGAAGATTTAAAAAAAATCTAGAGCTTTAAGTAGTAAAATAAAATGGTTGAAGCAATTGAAATTAATTGGAGATGTCTCAATGTACTTGAATTCCTAATAATTTACTAGAGAGATTCATTAGTTATTATATGTAACCTTTTCAAATAGGTTAAAGCGCACATACTTTCAAAAGTAAATTTAAGTTGAAGATGTTTTTAAAAATAACCTACAGAGTAAAGAATTAATCTAAAATGATTAAAGCAATTTAAATTAATTGAAGGTGTCTCAATGTACTTGAAGCTCTAAAAATTTACTAGAAAGATTCATTAGTTATTATATATGATCTTTTAAAATAACTTAGAGCACACATATTATCATATCTAAATTTCAGTTGAAGAAGATGTTTTTAAAGATAATCTGTAGTTTCAAGTGTAAAATAAAATTACTGAAGCATTTAGATTAATTGTAGATGTCTCAATGTACTTGAAGCCCTAATAATTTACTAGAAAGATTCATTAGTTAATATATGTAACCTTTTCAAATAGGTTAAAGCGCACATATTTTCAAAAGAAAATTTCAATTGAAGATGTTTTTAAAAATAATCTATAGATTCAAAAAGTAAAATTAAATGATTAAAGCAATTTAAATTAATTGAAGATGTCTCAATGTACT
>MU188503.1:37954-61679 GCA_016904865.1 Pissodes strobi | reverse complement strand
GACTTTTCCCGTTGCTCTACAGAGACGTCGAAAATGATAGTTTTCAGAGAGGTATTATGAAAAATATTTTAGGGTTGACTTGAACCAAGCGACTTCAGATCACGGCATAAACAAGGACTTAATCATGTCAGAGCAATAAATGTTGGGTTACTTAACTATATTTTGCTATTTGGTGTAACCGAAGTTTATAATTTATATGATTTATTTAATCTGCCATCGATTTTGCAAAAAGTTCTAATTGATTTGATTGATACTGTAACGAACGCCGATTTACCCTAATCCTTTAGATACTGTGTACTCGGCCTTTTCTTCACCTCCCGTTCATTAGCTATAACCGGGTTTCTAGTACCAGTGTGTTGACACCCTAATTTCGACGTAAATTAATTTCCTTTACACTTGGGCAATCACCCATATTTCGCTACCTAGTTGAAAACCACTTTATGCCTCTTACCAGTACTTACTTTCTATTCTCAGGTATGTTAAATATAATTAAATGAATATAAGCCACACCACTGATGTTTTAAGAAAATAATTGAAATGGAGCTTTTTTTATAGTGGCTAAATTTATTCGCTTATTTTTTAATATGATCTCGTATCTACAGCGTCAGACAATCAGAACTGGCACATTAAAAGAAAATGACACTAGTATTATTAATTAGACACTGTGCATTTTTTTTTCAGTGTAGCAACTTTCCTAAAATATTATATTTTACTAGCCACAATTATGGAATAATAATCATTTAAATTAAACTTACTATCTAATTTTAGCACTGAATTGTTTTACTGAAACACTCATGAATTTCTTGCCAACCGGCAACGCTAAATATTTTCCAATATACAAGCAATCTACACATGTTGATTTAAATCAAGAATTTACTGTCTAACTCGAGCGCTGAAAGGTTTTACTGAAAAACTCATGAATTTCTTGCAAACAGACAACGATAAATGTTTTCAAATATACAAGCAATCTACACATGTTGATTTAAATCTAGAATTTACTGTCTAACTCGAGCACTGAAAGGTTTTACTGAAAAACTCATGTATTTCTTGCCAACCGGCAACGCTAAAGATTTTCCAATATACAAGCAATATACACATATTGATTTAAATCTAGAATTTACTGTCTAACTCGAGTACTGAAATGTTTTACTGAAATACTCCTGAAATTCTTGCTAACAGGCAACGCTACATGTTTCACATATACAACACATATGACTTAAAACTAAACTTACTGGCTAACGCCTGCGATTCTTTACACTACTTTTTGAACCGACGACATGAAGTTACTTATTTACTTAGTTATTTCCACGAGCCCTTAAACTGAAAGGCACTACTTTCGGTTTGGTCACAACTAAGACCATATTATCGCCTACAAAATTAAGATTTTAAACTTTTTAAATAAAATTCGGCATAGCGACCCGCTACAACTGATATAAAATTTGGAATTTGCCCATAAGGACCCACTGCAACTGGATATCGGAATAAGACTGATTTTTCTTCGATAAGATCATGCTTTCATAGCTGGATTTCACGCGTTTTGTCCACCAGAAAAATCCAGAATCTCCGTACACCCAAGAAACGTGTGATATTACGCAACTTTGCCCTGATTTCGGCGCAAACAAGGTTCGGGTATTTTGCCATACCTAGCTCTGGCTTTTAGTACACGCGTGTTTTCAAGGTTCAAGAAATGTTCGCTCCTTACAAAGTAATATCGTCTTTCTTTCATTTTAATTCGCTGGTCTGGTAATTAGAACCGCCCTGATCAATGAGGTTCTTTTTACAGCAAGGGTTCTCGGGGGAATCTGGTATGGAATGTTTAACTAAGTGGGGAATAGTCCACGCTTAAAACCCAGTCTAGTGAACTTTGAATTTCCTGCCGATTATTAGGATTCTAGTCCAAGGGTAAGTGACTTTTCTAATATTTACTTTTTGAACGATTAAAATTAAATTAAAATTTGTATTTATCTTTGTTTTAAACAAATTGTTGAAACATTTCTTAATATAAATCAGGTGTTGGCCCTTGGTTCATCACAATACAGGTTATAACTAAAAGTTGTATTTCTGAGAATATAACAACAAAATGGGGTGTCTTGTCTTAGTAAGCCATTCTCTAGCCTCAGCATTTCCTTTTTTTTTTTAGATTCATTACAATATATTTTTTCTGAAAAGAAACTCAAATTGTTTTAAAAGATGTATGGGATTTGGTGTACCCTGTACAACACCAAATTCCTTATTGTAACTATTTGCAAGATCGATATCATAAAGAAAAGAACGCATACAATAAAAAAATATACCAAAATCGATGCAAAACGTAAAGACTAATTTAAGATTGACTAAATAAAATTCTGCTAATCCGGTTAATTCTGCGGTTCAGTGTAGAATGTAGATATGATATACCTAATAATAATATATAATATGCTTACCAAAAGGAAAGAAGTCGCCGCGCCACGTCGCGAAATTCTAATGATTAGATGATTACCGATCCGATATTACGCAAAAATAAGCGATTCAGGGCAATATTCAGAATTATATTTCAATCATAAAGTAAACTTAATTGATAACCGGTAAAATAAATCTTAAAAAAATCTATTAAACACTATATTTTCGTTGAACACTTTTTTTACAAAAAAAGAGCAGGTCTCAAGAGATTAATTCGTGGTTTAAATATCATTTCAAATAACGGTAACATAGATTTAATTTTTTTGCTACAATGTGGTCATGTTCGTCATATCGATTGTAAAATCGATATCGTGTTTCATCTCTATACTTGACTTGACTTGAAGAGGAATGGCGCTGCTTCGAGGCAATATGCCAGCACACCTTTCTTCCGGCGCTTAGACAGAGGCAGAGCTATCCTTTTGCTTGTGTTACACGTTACTCCAGTTTGAGGGGCCTGGTATTCGTGGTGAGAACCTCCAGTATGACGAGCCTGTGCCCCTGGTGATTCCCGACTCTTGCACACAACTATAATCTATGAACGGCACAGGTATAGAAATGGTCCCACGGCAACATCCGGCTGCCCCTGGACTGGATACCGGCGTGAATGGGTATTTCTCCTGGCTAAATATCTATGAAGCGGCACAGACGACCCTGGCTACGGCGTCCGATTCTTCCTCGGGAGTCGAAACGGTCCCTAAACGGTTACCACGGGTCACCCAAGTAACGGAGAGGCGATACCCCACACGTGTTGATTCAACCGAGAACGAAGCAGAAGTGACATCTCTATACTAATATTTCTTATACAATGCTTATACTTATTAGATGTTGCCATTGTCGCCCTTTTTGACAACCTTGAGCAGCCAGAGCAGCACACTCAACGAGCAAAACGTTGCCTGGACTACATCACAGGGCTTCAGAGTCGCGCGCTCATCACATTATTGACAAACACCATATCTTTATGTGTGAATTGCTTTCAACTGGTCTTGTAGCGCAGTGGTCAGATACTATGCTTGTGATACGGCGACCCGGGTTCGATTCTGCGTCAATGTTTTTTTTTTTTCAATCGATTCTTTTTTTAAATTTGGGTTAGTTTTGTTTGGTTACGTCCAGGATCGAGCGGAGGACATTGTATAAAGTGAAAATGTAAAAATATAAATGTAAACATAAACAACGCATACGTTTGTCAACAATGCGATGCGCGCGCACCTCTGGAGCCCTATAATGTGGTCCGAGGAAGATCTTGTCACTCAACTCACGATTACAGCTGGATTCTCATGTATCCAAAGACATATATGTCTTTGCATATATCCGATATCCGACGAACGATAATTCGACGGAGCTCCTATTGGACAGAATGTTCTGGCGCCAATTTATTTGAATAGTTCTCAAATCATTCGACGTCGGATGGAGTTAAAATTATTTCAACTTTTGTCCGATGGGGTTAAGATTATTTCAACTTTTGTCCGATATACCTAGTGGTGTTTTTAAACTTAATTTTTTGTCTCTTTCTTTAACTCGTCAACATGAAATCTTCAAGGGCAAAGAATCTGCTATTTCTATCTAGGTTGCGTCTGCTAACAAATCAATCAATAAAGGCACGAAAAACTAACAAGATTTTGGGTTTGGAATTTCTATAAGAAACGAGCACAATAAGGCGCTTATTATAAATGTATTAAAGGAAATGTTACTATAATGGATGGAGATAAATATTGGTATTATTTGAGCGAGATTTTCCAAAATCTACTTAATATTTTGGGGCCCAGGTTAACCTTTAGAGTATATTATATAGTCTGAGGGTTAACCCAAACCTATCGTGTATCGTGGACATGTATCTATTTTTGCTGGCGAGAGGTTTTTTTTTATGGCAGTGGCACACGCACTAAAGGGAGATCCTATGGCGCTCGACGAGCGGTGTGTGTGCGAAGATGTTGATTGACACGGTTCTTGAATATTTGTAGGTTGTAATTAGTGGGAAACAGATGTCCTGGAAGTGAGTTCCACAGTGATGCAGTGCGCCAGAAAAAGGAGTTCTGGTAAAGCGATGTTCTAGGTGTTTCTAGTTGTACGACGAACTGGTGCGCTCCTACCGTCTGTCGGGACTGTCTGACAGGAGTTGCCAGGGACGGGATGATGCGAGCCAAATCCTGGGAACATGTGCCGTGAAAATATCTGTAAAACTGAGACATATCGGCCACATGTCTGCGATGTTCCAGACTATCCAGATTCCGGGTCAACTCCGGATCCCCGACGAGACGCACAGCCCTCTTCTGAATGGAATCCAGCAGCTTTAGGGTATGCTTTGGTGCGGCATCCCAGATATGTGAGCATAATGATGTCAGGGCCCGCTGTATTGACCCTCTTAGTAAACGTTGCTGCTTTTGCACATAATATTAAGATAATATGCATATAATATTAAGATAATTTCGAAGTACGAAGGTCAAGAGCATGGTACATGTTTCGGAAAAACTTCAGCCCCTCTAACTATGTGCAAAATTATTATTTCAGGTTAGTTTATAAATGAGAACGCGAAATGTTAAATTTCCTGTAAAATTTGCATACGAAAATTTTAGCGATCCAACCAATGAGAAGAGGAATATTTTAATCAATAGGAGCACAGTCGGATCATCGTATCGTCGGATATCGGAGACATAACCCTAATACGAATCAGAAGAGTTAACATCCGTAATTTGAAATCAGGTGTGCTGCTAAGAATTTTTAGATTTACACTTTTACTAAATGTTTTTATGAAATATGTTTATTGAAGCAGATTTACGTTGAAGTGAAAACTTCTTTAGGCGCATTTTGCTTTTTTTTGTGGGGATTGAATGAGACCGAGCCGTCACGTTCGGATATGTAACGTCAGGCGTCACGCTCCTTCTACTGGCATGTTCCCGTATAGGTAGAGGGCCGAAATTTTCAGGGGATGTAGCGGCAGTAAAAAGAAGATCCTGGACGAAAACGGGACCACGTACCGGCCTCCGTTTGGCCAGAGGAGGGGGTAGAAGGAAAAACTTAAATAATTAATTTCAGGAGAACGGGAAGAGGTACGAGGTCGAAATTTTTATGGTAGGTGCGCCCCATGGGGGGGCCACCTTAGACCGTACGGGGGGACCGGGGCTGGATTTTGGGGAAAAACCGTTCCCGTATAGGTAGAGGGCTGAAATTTTCATGGGATGTAGCCGGGGTTAAAAGAAGATCCTGGACGAAAACTGGACTCCGTACCCTCCCACCGTTTGGCCAGGGGAGGGAGGAGAAGGAAAAACTTAAATAATTAATTTCAGGCGAACGGGAAGAGGTACGGGGTCGAAATTTTTATGGTAGGTGCGCCCCATGGGGGGCCACTTTAGACCATACGGGGGGAATCGAGGCTCTAATTTAAGGGGGGATTTTGGGGGAAAACCGTCTTTCGCCCCTATGTTTGCAACGAAGGATCGGATCGAAATTCTGACAAACGATGACCCCACTTGTTGAAGTTTTCACTTCAATCGTGTGGTCTTAAGCACACACAATTTTTTTTCTTATTACTCATCGTTGGTTTTTGAATTTTTGATGCTATACTTCTTTTGTTGGGTGAAAATTCCACATTGAACATGCAGGTTTGCTTAAAGTCTGCATTGTATTGTCATTTCTTCTAATTTCGGCCTTACTTATCGTATTTCAAGTTTGTATTGTGTTTTAAATTACTAACAAGAATAAGATAATTAATTAATTCCTTCAACAGGCATATTTTTTTCATTCAACTTATCATCTGCGATCTATAAAACACCCTATAGTCTTCTGAAAACAAACTTTTGTATGCCTTCTGCAAAATACTCATAAAAGATAATTTTTTTCAGCAGCGTTCATAGTCATGTTTACAAAATTCCAGTTAATTTAAATAGGGTTAGTTCCCACCCAACCAAACTAACCGAAACCATTAATTGGACGAATGCTACTCAAACAACCTTTAGGAGGCTGCATGTAAATGTTTAATTGCGGATAAAAACACATGGTGAACGAGAAGCATTTATTGTGTACTGGCACTGTTTGCCAGAACGTTGGTTGAACGTAAATGAAGTTAGATTAGATCTGGCCTTCTCCGACAAAACTGGAAAGCGTGTACCTGAGGGGCAAAGTTTAATTTAGAATTACCCAAGAAGGTGCGAAATACCCTCTACATGCCGAACGGATGGTCACTTACACAATGAAAAATAGATAACTTAGATATCCATAATTCAAAATATTACTATCATTTTAAACAGAAATTGAAAAATACCGATGGCTAATACTCGGCGTCTCAGCCGGCGTATTAATACCTCGAAAATTTGGCAAAATGTCAAATGGTGCAACTAATATTAGAACACACTGGTCCAGACTTTGAATAGGAACGTCTTTAGCCCGACTAGTAGTGTATCTGTCCCTTATGACAATGTGCAACAGTGTTTAAGTGGTCTGGAGGGTTGTTTTCACCTTTAAAATGAACGTAAGTTGCCCTCTGTCAAAATTATTCTCTTGGTGTTTTTGTATTACGCGTGTTCCAGAAATTCTGAATAGTGGCGGCAAAAGTTACTTAATACTTTTCAGTCGGAGGCAAAAATCAGCTGTTTTTTGTGGTGTTTCGTAGAAAAAACTGAAATACGCATGACCAAAAATTAACAAGTGTTGATTACGTATCGTATATTATCTTATGAAATAAAACACGAGACGGGTAAAATCGTTTTGCGATTGAATACAAATTTAATGCATTTGAATGATTTATCGATGACCACTATATTCCATATTTGGGTATTATGTTGTATCAGTTCAATAGATTGCATTGTAATGTGACTAATATGAAATATGCTTATTTAGCTTATTTAAGGGCCACTACTTTGAACTTTGCTTAGTCACTTTAACACTCGTTAATTTAACCAGTGTTTTGAATGTGTCAATGTCAGTGTGACATAATTTTAAATCTGAATCTGATTAGTCACTGCTTAATTTATTAATGTTTTGCATATCACACATCTATTAATGTCATAATGACATTGTCACATTCAAAACACTTATATTTTAGTAGTAACTAATTCAATGTTTTTACCTTTGTTAAATGATTTTTTATGACAATAAATATAGATAGAATTGAAATGTTGAATCTGAAAATGGTTATGGTGATTTAGGCTAAGTAAGCCTAACGTTTTTGGCTGTGTTTGCCTTAAACTTAATTTTAAATTGCCTTCATTTATCTGCTAAATTTATTTAATTTTTTTTATCGAAATTTTTTGGGGTAAGAGCCTATAGTAACCTAACCAAAACCGCTGGGTATAATCCTATAATAATAATAATTGTTCTAATGTTAAACTGTTTTGCAGTGAACATTGTCAAGCTTAACAATTTAAAAAAAAACATTCGACAAGTGCCTGCAACACTCAAGGGAGAAAATACAATTTTTTTGGTGCAAAAATGTTGTATTTATACGAAATTATTAGTAGAAATTAGGTTTACTAATAAACAGGAAGACGTAAAATAGCTCGATTAAAATACCTACATTTTAGGTCGTCAAAAACATTCTTGATGAGTGCCAAATTATTAATGCGGTTTGTAAAATGTTCGGCTGGCTAGACAATGAAATAAAGTTGAGAGATCAATTATTAATAACTACATACAAATAACAACCCACTATAATCGATTTAAAAGTACATTTTAGGTTTAATATTTATTTATAGATAACCTGTTTATTTATTGATTGATTTGAATATTTTTTGGTTATATTATTAAAAAGGAAAACTAATCGGGTTGCTAGCCCGGCAGCTAGTGAAAGAAAAAAGGGACCCATTTTTTACAGTCTGCCTTTGACCCTTGATGCATTAAAAATTTCTCGCACCAACTTTGAAAAATCCTTTTTCAAAAAGATTTATTTGAGAGCAAACTACAACGTGACTTGATTTGACAATGGCTTACTAGAGAATGATCATACATAAAATATTATCTTAGGAGGTAAATTACATTATTCGACTTAAATCTAGTTCTCATCGGTGCATCTGGACAATCGCACGGGTATAGCTTCATGCTGAAGGGGCAGTTCCCACAGGTTGTGGCTACTTACTTAACTCCTCCATCCTTAAGATTCGAAAAATACGGAGCGTTTTTTCGAAGGAATGCTTTCCATGGGGGTGGCTTCTTCTCCCTTCGGTTTCTCCTTTTGGGTTGATCTCCATAGTTGATAGAGTTTTCTCCTTTATGTTATTGCTAGAATTATAATAATTGGAGAACAAAACACAAGAGTGATGTACAATGATGAATTTTGAAGTTGTTGGTTATTGATACTAAACGAAGTCAGCTGATTTGCGACGTCTTGGAGACGATAAATTTCGTCGTCGTCAAGATTAATTTTGGTGATATTTGGCATTTCCAAAATTGGTTCATGTTTTATTTCGGACAGCTTGATTTCTGGCAGGATTAATGATTTGATTCTTGAAGTTTTACGTCTTTGAAGAATTTTCTTTCATTGATTTGGATTTCGCAGTTTTCGGGTATTTTGATTAGAACTGATTGTTCGGTTGGCAAATATTGATCGCTGCTACATGTGGCTAATCATTTTTCACCTTTCAATGGCAGGATTAGAACCATTTATTTTGTAATTTGTTCGACGATTGCTTCTTCAATATTAATTTTGAAAGTTGGACAGTCGGTTGTGGGCGTGTTCATCAATAAACTGTTGACACATTCATCACGAGGGTAATATTCTTCTAGGTAGAAGTATGTTTCCTCAACCGACCGTTGTTGGAAAATTGTTTCTCTTCTTCATTTTGTGCCAAATAAGGATATTTTGGGATAAATATCATTTGATTTTGGATTATTGGGTAAATATGAAAAAAGGTGTAAATGGTTCAAGTTTCAGTATAGGTACATGAATAGCAAAGATAAGCTTTGACTTTGAAAACGTTATCTGTGTACCAAAAAGTTGATAATAAGATAATATATTTTGGAACCTTGGAATTTCGGCTTTACTGTAAATATTTGTTAAGTATTCTAACATTGTCTCTAAGTCAGAACTCGAAAGAATACTATTATGAAGAGCATTTCATTTCGAAAACATAATAGCATTTTCTACATTGTCCAAAACCATAATTAGATTTTGGCAGTCTAAATTTAATTGCATGAGAATGTCTTGAAAACTAAGATAATCTCCTAGAGACTTTATTTCTCGTTCTATTATGTTTCGAAGTGTTTTTGAACCATGCTGAAGTGTCTCTTGATTTTTGCTAAGAGTTATAATATAATCGTATTATTATAATTATTAATAAGATATTTCGAAAGTAAAATTTGCAATTTCATTTCATTGGCAATTTGTGTTTGATTTGTATTCAAAATATTTATTGCTTCATCATATTGTTGACTATCTTCTGAATCTAATGTTCCGAAGAGCCATTTACTTGCTTTTCCCACGATATTTCGATCCTCGCTCTTTTCGGATATGTGGATGTAAGTGTAAGTGTAATTTATTACTCGCGATTTAAATTAAATATTGTGTTCTAATTAGTAAGTTTTCGGCTAATCCGTGGTATGAAACGTGATTTGAAGTATTTGCTAGTAATACATGATTTTTAATTATTAACACATTATTATTTTCTATATTATCTAATTGATTAATTAGGTAACTTAAATCTATATAATGTAAATACGTATGTACTATACAGGGTGCTACAAATTCGAGTGCATGCATGGGGATCTCGGGAACCATAAGAGATACGATGTCGGTTAAATTAAGGCAAAGTTGCGCAATTTGAGGCCCAAGAAGATGCAGTTTTGAAATTTGAAAAATTCCGAATAGTTCCGGAGATATTCGTAAAAAACCGAAAAGCAGCTATTTTATTTTTATTTTTTTCTGACTTTATTTGAAGAGATAATATAAAAAAAATTAACATTATTATTGCCACTTATTCTCTTTTATAAAATGGCAGTGTCAAATTTTAAATCAGACGTTTCGTGTCCGGGCCCCCATCATCAACTTCATTTTTTTAAATACGGACCTGGGTATTTTATTTAATTTTTTAGAAGCCTTTAATCTCCCAAAACCAACGATGTATCACACTTATCAATATCAACAAATCTAGATTTTGTCCATAAGAGATAATATGTTAGACAGAGACGGGGCGATCTTTTCTGACTCGATTTCACTTATATGACAACATTTGTTACCACTATTAGACAAGTGTGATACATCGTAGGTTTTGGGAGATAACGGTAACAAATATTCTCATAAGTGAAATCGGGTCAGAAAAGATCGCCCTGTGTCTGTCTAACACATTATCTCTTATGGAAAAAATCTAGATTTGTTGATATATTGATAAGTGTGATACATCGTTGGTTTTGGTAGACCAAAAGCTTCTAAAAAATGAAATAAAAAATCCAGGTCCGTACACATTCATAAAAAAATTAAGTTAATGATGGGGGCCCGGACACGAAACGTCAGATTTAAAATTTGACACCGCCATTTTATAAAGGGGAAAAAGTGGCAATAATAATGTTAAATTTATTTTATATTATCTCTTCAAATAAAGTCAGGAAAAAATAAAAATAAAATAGCTGCTTTTCAGTTTTTTACGAATATCTCCGGAACTATTCGGAATTTTTCAAATTTCAAAATTGCATCTTGTTGGGCATCAAATTGCGCAACTTTGCCTTAATTTAACCGACTTCGTATCTCTTACGGTTCCCGAGATCCCCATGCATGCACTCGAATTTGTAGCACCCTGTATATCATTCTAGATTTCTAATTTTATAGGAAGGATAGGGTTATAAATTTGTCACCTGGAAGTCAGCTCCTATCGTTAGTCCTATGTGAAGTACTAGGAATAGGGTTGTCATTTTTTTCGGGATCATCGTTGACCTGAAAAGATTGTTTAATTTTAGTTTTAGGTTTATGAGGTGTTGAATATCTGTTAAAAATAGTGACATAAGTCCTATTATTTTCAAAAACTTTTTCTCTTCGTATTTGCATATTTTCTATTTCTCCATCGGTGATTATTATTTGATTTTTATATTCACTGAACGTTCTTTCGGATATTGGTATTGGGAATATCGGGTCTTCTACTGATGTATGCACTGTTTCATTGTCAGTGGGTAGATGAATTACTGGTAATTGAATCGTTGGTGGTCGAAATTTTTATTTTTGGTTCATTGTATCTAATTTCGTAAGTTCTTCTACTGTTTGATTGTCTAAATCGGGTAAATCTTCCACATTTCGATTTAACAATAATTCTTCTATAATTTCGTCTGAATCACCTAAGTTATTAAATATTGATTCGGTATCTATTGCGTTGACATCTACCGGGTGTATTGAAAGAGCGTCTGCTGCTTGATTTGTTTCTCCTTTCTTATACTTGATATCATATTCAAATTTTTCTAGTTTTAATCTCCAGCGGATTAGTCTCGAAGGTGGTTCTTTTAATGACATCAACCATTGTAGAGGTTTATCAGTGGTCAGTGTATATTATTATATTACAAAATTTTGTCCAAATAAGTATGGCCTCCATACAACAGCTAAAAGTTCTTCTTCTATTGCTGAGTAATTTATTTCTGCTGGGTTTAATGTACGAGATGCATAGCAAATGGGGTGTTTTTCTTGCGAAAGTATTCCTGATATAGCAAAATGGTTTGGAAAAATCAGGGTATGCTAAAGCTGGATCTGAGGTTAACGTATTCTTACAAGTGTTAACGCAATCAACAAATTCTTTTGTATGTTTTACTTTGCTTTCTTTTTTGAGACAAATGTCAAATGTTTCGTTAATTTCGCAAAATTCTTAATAAATTTTCGGTAATAACCGAGCAAACCAAGAAATGGTTTAATTGGTGTTTTTGGAATAGGGTATTTTTGTATTACGGAAATTTTCTTTTAATTAGGTTTCATTCCGTTCGGTGTTACAACGTGTCCTAAAAATTCTACTTCTTTACACAGGAACTCACATTTATCTAATTGTGTTGTTTCTACAATAATATCGCCTTCATAAATATTAACTGGAATATTTTTTAGTATTTTTTCATTTGGATTAAGGGTGATGGAAAAATCTGTTTCCAAACTGTTTCTATATTTAAATGGAATTTCAATATCTGGTCCAATTTAATCTTTGATTAATTAAATCGATATTTAGACTCATGTTATTTAAGTCAGTTAGTCCTAGAACTCCGTCAAAAAAGTCATGAAAGTCAAAAAGAATCAAATTATTAATTGGAATATCGGCTTGAAATTGGGTATTTTCGCTTCCTATGGCTGTTTTGATAATATTTTGGGGACGATAAATACATTGTGGCAAATATTGTTCAGCCACTGTAGGTCTTAGAATAAAACGAAAACTAGCTGTTTCGATTAATAATTTTATTTTGGGGTAGTGTTTTATATAGGGTAAAGCGTTACTAGGGGAAATATTAATTTCTGTCAGGCTTGTGGTTTTGATGGGCCTGGTTCTAGAAAATTTTCGTTATTATCGCTTAGAGATAAATCATAAATTTGGTCAATTTCGGTATTATTTTCATACTCGATTTGATTATTGGTATTGATAAGATTTTGTTCGTCATATTGAATTTCGTCACAATATGTATAGGAACACGAGTTTAAGAAATCATTCGATTCATCTTCCTCGAATTCGTTGGAATAAAGTTCTTCGAAAACTTATTTTGGGTTTTGATACGGTTGAATTGGCCTCTGATATTGAGAAATTGGCCTAGAAAAATTATGGCGTTGAGGATTTACTTTAGTGAATCCATTTATATTTCTGGATACAATTGACATAGCAGACCCTCTTTGCAAACTTCGTTTTAATCCCAATACCTTAGACCATAACATATCCAAAAATGTTAAAAAATCTTTTGAAAATAGAAAACTTATTAAGCATTAAAGAATGTTCCAATTAATTTGGCCTATAAGACATGGTTTTCCCAAAATTAAAGTATAAATTTTAATTTTGTTTGTATTAACCTGTTTTTTTTAATGGACAATATTCCGAACCGTTTCAAACCTTTCCTTTTTATCCATTTTTACAGCTTTACTTCATTTGGCCGATTTTTGCAACGACCTGAAATACATTGGTTTTGAAAAATACCTCCTTTTCAGTTCGCCACTGAAGCAGACCCTCTTTGCAAAGTTCTTTTTAATCACAATGCCTTAGACCATAACATATCTAAAAATGATAAAAAAATCCTTTGAAAATACAAGTTATTAAGCATTAAAGCTTGCTAAAATTTGGATTCACGCGATTAAAATTTGATTGGAAATTTGAGTTTGTCTGCGACTGAAAATATTGGGGATTTTGATATTTAAATGTTGTGTAATTTTATTACACATTATTATTTATTTCCTGTGTGTCCTAAATGTCCATATAATCGTTCAAAATTTTCAAATTCAGCTACATAACCCACAGCATCTTTCAGAGACTCTAGTTTTCTAATATACATGTTATTTTTCAGAATTCTTGAACAACCTGCTATAAAAGTATTCAGTGCTGTAGTATTATCATTACTAACACCACCGATCATAACGTTATATCTTCGGTGCTAATACGTTGTTAAGCTGCTTCTTAATAATTGCATCCTACTACCAAAATTTAATAAATGTTCTCCCTTGTAGGGTCCTGTTCGAGTTAATTCTTGAACTAAACAATCTAAATATCTCCTATCATTGAAACATTGTATTAAAGCTAATTTTAAATAATCCCAATTTGTCAATTCTGATATATTTTCTATTAAAATTTCGGCTTTTCCAATTAGTTTTTCTTGAAAACAGTCAAAAATATGTTGATTTAATTCTTCATCATTGAATAGAGCATAGGATCTTTTTAAATTCTCATATCTTAAAATAAATTTGTTTAAGGTGTTGCTATCGCCATCATATGGTTTAATATTGTCTAACTTGTATCTAAAAAGATTCCAGTTCATATTATTTCTAACATGATTATCTTCGTTTACGTTGCCAATTATATCTGTGCTTGCAGCACTAGATATAATTTCGTCTGTAACCGCTGTACTATTAATATTAAATTTTGGTTTTGTACTTGCAGTACTGTTGTTCTTGAAACTTAACGAATTTAATTTCTGTCCTAGATCGTCTAATTCGTTCATAAAATTATTATCTTAATACCTATTTTTGATCTTTTATTTCGATTGAAAATAAAAATTTAAATTCTTTGATTGTTTTACAAACCTACTTGTCTTCAATAGACTGCTCAAAAATTGTCCCCAATAGATTGAATTTTAAAATTAAATTGTGATCGATACACTGTTTATCTATATCTTCCGAGTACCTTATATAGAGGATCAAAAGGGAACGAAAGGAGTGGCACTTGTCCGTTACGGTCTGTCGTAGTCTCCGCTTCCTCCCCGATTCTCTCGATGGCTGTCTGGTCTGCTCTAGCTTCGTCCCTTGGATTGTGCTGAAGGGCTGGATAACCTAAGTAGTGAATCTGGCCTGAGGATTCTGGCCATTTTCTGATGAACACTACCGCACAATCCTACCGACTGCGCCACATAAGTATTTAACTTTGAAAAATACATTTTTAAAAGATTTATTTGAGAGCAACTACAATGTGACTTGATTTGACAATGGCTATCTAGAGAATAATCATACATAAAATATTATTTTAGGAGGTGAATTACATTACTCGACTTAAATCTAGGTCTCATCGGTGCATCTGCTGAGTGGACAAACGCACGAGTATAGTTTCTACCTACCTAATTAGAGTAGAATGGGGCAAAAGAACGCACGTAACATATATATAAGTACATAAGCCAGAAATATTAATTAAAAGGCACTGAAAATTCAGGGTCAGAATCCGATTCAGAATGGTTGTTTTCGTGGCTCTCAATATTAATTCTTTCGGGAACAGAAGATGGTAGAAAGTCCTCGTCAGAAAACACATTTCTATTCATTGGATAGATGCCGCAGGTTTCAAATGCTTTAACACCTTTATCCATCGTGGAACAGCGTTCATACGCACGGCCTAATATTTTAGCCATTTGAAAAGGTGTAATTTGTCTTCCTGCATTCGTTGTTAACCAGCGGTCACATTCATCAGCATACAGCGTTTTTAAAGGCTTGAAATAACACCGATCCAGAGGTTGAAGTCTATGACTACTGTGAGGAGGAATTGTTAACAAATGTATTGAATTTTCTCTACAATATAATACGGTCCCCAAGGATCTATGTGAAGAATGGTTGTCGAGAATTAACAACACCGGATGCGGATGATCTTTATCCGCTCGAACTTTGCTTTGGAAGTGTTTCAACGATTCGATGAACAGAATGGCCTGAATCTGAGCACATTCATATGGACTCAGTAAGTGATCCATCCATCATCTCATTTTTCATCCGCTTTCGAGGGAATATGAAGGCCGGGGCTACAAAATTACCAGCTGCACTCATAGCGCAAACAAGAGTGACTGTTTCACCGCGTTCAGCAGATGATATTTTTCCGACAATCTTTTTCCCGTTAGTGCTAACAATTTTGGGGATTTTGTTGGGAACGGTCGTTATTCCACTCTCATCCATGTTATACACCGAGCCGGGTGGAAATTTGTGTTCTTTGTAAAGTTTAGATAAGTTTCCAAAACATATCTCGATCTGAGTTTTATTGAACCTGATCATCCGTGCTAAGCTAGTTGGATTCGGAGTTCTTAGCGAAAGACGATATTTTTGTATAAATTTGTATGCCCAGTCCTTGCCAGCCAATTTTTTTTGCTTATCAAATGGGTGCTCAACATTATTTAAGATTGCATATTGATAGGCAATCATTCTTAAGGATTTTAGACTTAGACCATAGTACCTGTCATCCATATCTTTGCAATGTTGGACTAACAATCACTCCATTTCTTCGATAAAAACTGGTTTGAATCTTCCAAAAATTTTTGCGCCATGTCCAGATTTTAACCTTTTACGCAACGTCGACTCGTGTATACCCAAACTTTCAGCCACTGCTCGATTTGAGTAACCATCGCCTATTAAAGTTCTTGCTGCATTTAACATTTCTTCAGTGCATAATCTTCTGTTGGAGGTTCTTTTGTAATTCCTGTAAAATAAAAACAACATTGTGGTAAAAGTCCCAAAATGTATGGGGTAAATGTCCCAAGATGTATGGGGCAAAAGTCCTCGCGGATTTTTGCCCCGTGAAGAAATGGGATTTTTGCCACTAGTGATGCCGTCGAGACGAGAGTTTCTCGTCTCTCGTCTCGTCTCGACGAGACGAGAGAGGTATTTTCTCTCGAATGAATCCTCGAGACGAGACGAGAGAAAGATGCTCTCTCGTCGAGAATTTCTCGTTTTTCTCTCGATCTCTCGAGCAAAAAATTGGCATAATAATAAAAAAACTAAACATTTTTATGATTTTTTCATACATCAGTAATTTGGTGATACCTATTGTATTAAATTCGGAGTTAGCATAACATTTTCTACACTTACGGTCAGTTTCCCAATGTCGAGTTAACTCTTAACTCGCGAATTACCCTCGATTTTTCTATAGAAAACCCGCGGGTTAAACTTAACTCGTTATTGAGAAACCGGCCCTTAGGGTTTTTTAAGGGTGAAAAAGGGTGGGGGTCATTGAGAAAAAATACAAATGGGATATTGTGATACTTATTTGGAAGGTGTTATCGAATACCTTATGATGCCAAAATATAAGATTCATATAACCCTCCAAAACGAAATGTCGCCATTATGGTTTTTTATTACATTTTTGCATTTTTGACATGCTCTAGAATCAAAAGGGTTTAAACATGGGAAATAAAAAAAGGATTTGTAAATATTATTCGATTGTTCTTAAAAGTGTATAGGATCTAAGATCTAATAGGGCAAGATCTTATAGGATAGGATAAAATAATATAGGGAATATGCAAGTTATTTTTTTTTTAATTTTAGTTATTCGATAAGACCTTAAAAATAAAGTATCGCCTTCGCATTAAAAAAATTAAAGATTTTTTTTCAATTTTATGAGTAAAAAAATCGTTTATGTAGTAATATTCCCCAACTTTTCATTTACCATTTTTATATTCTTTTTATTTAGATATTATTGTAACCTGCATAAATTCTAATTTATGATCGCACTAATAAAAATAGTATTCTATTCTTTAACGCGCTTGCCCTAACAACCATGAGGTGTAAAGTAGGCGGTTTTTAGAAATAAGAACAACAATAGAGATCTTGCCAATTTCCTGTAATATAAAAATTGTAATTAAATTTAAATTCTAATATATTTTCAAAATCACAATATAAAGCGAGGGAGATACATTTTCATAAATATGTGTTACTGAAAATGTCCCGCACACTTACTTACCTTTGTCTTCAACCTCTTTCAATAAAAAAAAAATAATAAAGCGCCAATCTTAAATATTTATTTTCATTTTAAATGCACACAAAGGATTATGTTAAAAACCACCAAAATAAAGAAATTAACAAAACCTAGGGTTGGTTGTATAGGGTGATTATTTATAATGTCCACCCCCTTCAACTTTTTTGTGCCACTGTGTAGAAAAAAATTTTGACTAGAAAACTATAGCGTTTGAGAAGTAGTTTGTGCACAATACATATTTTTCTGTACAGGGTGTTGCAGATTGCTTAAAAATATGTTGCATTGAATTAAAAAAAATGTTTTTACAGCATTTAAAAAAATAAATTTTTTATTGTAAAATTTAAAGTATAACAATATAATTAAAAAGAAGCAATCAAAAATCATATTATTTAAATAATTTTAAATACATTTTCTCTTCTTTTTAAAGCTATATCGGCCAGAGTAAGAATGGATCAATAATCTGACTTTTCATATCAAGAAACCCCCGTATGCCAATTTTCAAGGTAATACGCCAAGAAATGCATAAAATACAAACGATTTTTAAAATTAACACCCTGCGGATAAAGAACGGACCTATGTTAATATATACTTTTAATTCATAAAATAACCCAAGGAATAACCCCCTTTAACCCCGTATATTTTGTTGTTTTATGCTTTTTTAAATTGAATATTTAGTATTTACCAGAGGGTCGAGACGAGACGAGAGAAGGGTTCTGTCGAGCGAGAGAAAGCTTTCTCTCGGCGAGACGAGAGACATATTTTCTCTTGGCTGACGAGACGAGACGAGAGAAGGCCTATTCTCGTCTCGTATCGTCTCGACGGCAACACTATTTGCCACACATGCTAAAAATATTTTCAATTTACCGCCATTTTTTACCAAATAAGATTCGTGCAAATTCACTGTGTGTTACATACACTCATATGCCATAGATCATTCCACTAATTGGTTTTTAAAATACAATAATAATCAACGATACAATAGCTTATAAACTAATTCGCTAAAATTACATGCAAAGCGTATAAAAGTATAAATTACCTCATGGCTGCAAGAACACGGCTGCTAGGCACCCAAGAAAACACTGGCCGATGCGGTTTGGTATTTTTCAGAACATGTTGTGGCGGTGTTGTCTGATTTTGCTTTTTTCTTGAAAATTTTGATTTGAGACTATTGCCCCGCGCGTACTTTTGTCCCATTCTACTCTATAGCAAGCAAGGATTGTAGTAGGAGAGCCAGTAACATTTTTGAGTGATAATTTAGTTAAGGCCTATTTTTTGAGAGGATGTTGAGGAAGCATAACTAAGTGCCATCTGTGAGGATTGGGCCAGATTCCAGTCGTAAGAAGGGGATGACAGAACGTTCTCCCCCCATGTGTAAAAAACTGCATCTTTTTATGATTTAGTTAAGGTCGAATTTTGTTTCAGTACTTATCTGATAGTCCACAAAACGTCGATCTAATATTAGCAGAACGATTGGCCAGTCTTAAAAGGAATACGTCAATTAAAAGAATATTTCCAATATATTTTTTTCATAGAGGATCAATTTTTATTAATAAACAACACAAAGTAATACATATAAAGAAAAATTATTGGTCTTTTAGCATATCTCTCGTTCCAGAATCCAGATCACTTGATGCTCTGGAGTCCATGTATATAAAAGTTAAACAAATTAATTAGAATAATGCAATATTTTTGTTTGATATTTACTGTTACATCTGCATACCTGATTCGGATTCACCGTCATCATCTTTGTCGGTCGTACTAGAAGTATCCGTGAGTATATCACCAACAAATTGAGGCAATTGATCCCCCTAAAACCAGAGTAACTCGTACTTCTCAATTTCATATTTGAAAAGTCTGGCTGAAATAACAACAATAATATGTAATAGCGCGACAGAGGGCACGAAATCAAGGCGTGCATAATATTTTTTATATGTATTACTTCATGTTGTTTATCAAATGAAAATATTTTTAAATTAATTCTTTATTAAAACAAATGTATTGTAAATATTCTTTTAAGTTACGTATCACGTTGCGATTTTTTATTTGTAAAAAACTCTATTAGGGACATTCGATACCCATTCTCCCAACTTTTATTCCGATTTTTTTTAATCGACCGATTTTCTAATATATTTCTTAACTCATTGTTTTCATTCAATATAAACAAGGCAAATGTGTAGGAGAAAATTCCTTTGAAAAAATGCCATTTGAGATTGCAGCTTACCTACATCTTCTATAACGTCAATGCTACACTGTCCATAGTTTTAGACGTTCTTCAGCTAGTTTTTTGGCCGATACTCAGGAAGAAATAACTAACATAAAAAAGCGGATGGAAATCGACCACTGTGGCAGAGGCGTATCTTGAAGACTCGGAAATGAAGAAGAAAGATACCTATATCCAATAAAATTTCTCAATTGGTGATAATAAAAAATAAAATGCGGGTAGCAGTAAGGTTCCTGCTTTACTACAAAAACACCAATAATTAGCATCAGCAATAAGTCTGCAGAGTGCAGTAAATTGTACGTTTAATATTAATATATTAACTGCTTGCCCGAACTCCACCGCGTGCTAGGAGTTATAACTTGTAGGATAGGTACTTGTTAGGATAATATCTATTTATGTCGGATAAGATTTATACTTGCCTCCAATTTACAATTCGCACTTAATCTTTCCGATAGGTCTAAAAGGTAATATTTAAAACCCTTTAACTTTTCTGTTTAAAGTTTTTTGTATCTCCTAAAATAAAGCCTCTAGATATGGTGCAAAATATAAAAAAAAACCCTGTACGTAAAAACCGTGAAATGCTGTAATATTTCCTTATCTAAATAAACGAGTTGCTGTCAAAATGTGTAAATAACTAAAATTTCCTGGCGGATTTTTAACGGCCAAGCGGAGAGTTATTTTTAGCAGAGATCATTACTTCCTACTTATTAAAAAATCGCGTTTATTGATATATACACGCAATTTGGATTATTTGGGTCATGAAAGAAAATTTCACTATGTGTTTTTGCGCATTTTTCTATCGACTACTCAAAATAGTTTCGACCAGTCTATCGTTGAAACGTACTAGAGGATTATTTTTCTTGCGTAATACGTTTGTTTTATTTTAATTCTCAGTTTTTCATCATACAAGCTAGCTAGTTATACAGGGTGTAACAAAAAGGTTGAGAATAAATTTAACAATGAATTCCTTAGCAAAAAATAATATTATTTTTTCTTATAAACTTTTGCTCTACGGATTTAAATTTTTAAGTTACAGGGTGTTAAAACATTTCAAAAAATTTCGTTTCTGCGTAATAACTTTCTAACTGTATAAGATAATGAAACGAAATTTTAGGCAGAACTTAAGTTTGTAATGTCCTAATAACAGTAAAAAAATTGACATTGTACCTTCCTCAGTGGCGTGCGTACGGATATTACGGTGGCTTTTTTTAAAGAAAAAATTAGTACGCCACTGAAAAAAATATTTTTTCTTCGTTTTTCTAAATTGGCTTTTTATTTTAAACAAAATTAACAATATTAAATGTACTATTAACTTACAAACTTAAAGTAATTACTAACAATTAAAAATAATAAATTAAAAATTAAACAAAAAGAATATCACAAAAAATGCTGGAAATGTTGTCCCCTAGCTGCAATACATTTTTCAATGCGTTTCCTCATGGATTCTCTTACCCGTCCAAAAATACCAGACATCTCTCGAATTTGCCGACACGCCATTTCAACCCTTTGACGAAGAGTCTGCACGTCAGGAATGGCAACGGAATAAACTGTGTTTTTTAAGTGCCCCAATAAATAATAATCCAAAGGATTAAGGTCGGGAGAACGAGGCGGCCATGCTGTTGGCCCTCCTCGACCTATCCATTTATTAGGGAACGTTTCATTGAGGTATGCTCTCACTTCCCGTCTGAAGTGAGCTGGAGCCCCGTCATGCATAAACCATATCCGCTGACGTGTTTCAAGTGGGACTTCTTCTAATAAAGGTTGCAACCTATTTTGAAGAAAATCTAGATATGACAAGCCGTCCAATCGATTTGGTAATACTATAGGACCAATCAAAAAATCGCCAATTATTCCTGCCCAAACGTTAATAGAAAATCGTTGCTGGTGCAGGGATTCTATTATTCCATGCGGATTTTCATTAGCCCATATGTGATTATTATGGAAATTAACTATACCATCCCTCGTAAATCCAGCTTCGTCAGTAAATAAAACGGATGAATGAAATGCAAAATTCTGATTGCTCTTATTTAAAAGCCAAGTACAAAATCTAAGACGTGGAGCATAATCCTCGGCAGAAAGCGCCTGTACTCTTTGCAGATGGTACGGGTACAACAAATTATCATGTAGGATTCGTTGAACAGTCATATAGCTTACTCTCTCCATTCATCTTGTACTAGCATCAGGATTTGCCTCGACCGTCTGAAGGATTCGTTCCTCGAGCTGCACTGTCCTTACATTTTGAGGTCTTCCGCTGGAGGTGCAAGGCTTTAACGAGCCAGTTTCGCGTAAACGGGCGTGGATTCTAGAAAACGTCTTCCTATTCGGAATGCGTCAAACCGGAAAACGTTCAACATACAGACGCACAGCTAATACTGTATTCCCGTTTGCAAGGCCATAAATAAAATGCATATCTGCTAATTATTCATCTGAGTAGTCCATTTTATCACTAATAAAAAACGCGAAATGGAAAATGAATCTCTTAACTGACAATGACGTTTTGTATAAAAACATCATGGGCATTGCTTTCTTGATTTTCCCGTGTATGCAATGGAATGGTAAGTATTTACAAAATGTTTAATCACGGGAAAATGACAAGGGTTATGAAGAAAATGCAAGAGGCAAATTTTCTTTAAAATAAAAAGCCAATTTAGAAAAACGAAGAAAAAATATTTTTTCCAGTGGCGTACCAATTTTTTCTTTAAAAAAAGCCACGGTAATATCCGTACGCACGCTACTGAGCAAGGTACAAAGTCAATTTTTTACTGTTATTAGGACATTACAAACTTAAGTTCTGGCTAAAATTTCGTTTCGTTATCTTATACAGTTAGAAAGTTATTACGCAGAAACGAAATTTTTTGAAATGTTTTAACACCCTGTAACTTAAAAACGAAAATCCGTAGAGCAAAAGTTTATAGGAAAGAAAATATTATTTTTTTCTAAGGAATTCACTGTTAAATTTATTCCCAACCTTTTTGTTACACAATAGGCAAAAAATAAATTAAAGAAGCAATAAGGCCGAATATGACAGTACAGAAGAGCACAATTTGCTCGAACGCATGCGCATATTATGCACCAATAAGGATCAAAAGATAGTCCGCGATTAAAAGGAATACCTACTTTATATGATTATATTAATAAAGTAAGTTGATAATCCAGAAATTTTTTTTCACAAATGATCATAAAATAACTTTTTTTGTCGATATACATTAATTTTATATAAAAGTATTTGCGGCGCTAAAGTGCTCTGCAGTCCTCTTTTCCACCAGAAACTTTATGTAAACTGGGTCCTATGTCACTACTTCACCACTTCACATTGTTCACGAAATCAACGATACTCCCTGTTGCCGCGCACGCCGACCACGTCGCGTAGCCGGCACTTGTCTAGAAGGAACTGGTCATAGATTATATAAAAAAAAAGAATTGGTCGCCATGTTCTTCAAAACACAGTATCATTCCTTCCTGTCAGCTGTTTAGCTATAGCGTTTTTATCGTATCGGTGTTTGTGGATTTAACTAAGTGTTATTTGGACATTGGACGCGGGTCCGTTACAGTGCCCCGCCCCCCCGGTTGTCCAATAGATTTAGTTTTTTAGCATCCTATGGCACCCACCTAGCACTACCTAGCACACAACTTACAGAGCTAGCACCACACCCCCCCGTGAATTATAGAGCATTTTTACCGGGGGGGCTAATAATGTAACCCTTGCCTCCCCATTATAGGTAATAATTTAAAATTTTAGCACCAAGTACGTTACACCTAGCACTACCTAGCA